>JAODJU010007392.1:0-51109 GCA_026776725.1 Gnathonemus echidnorhynchus
GTATGATACTCGTACTCGTCAAAAGTGCTTTATCCGTACCGGATACTCGTTTCAGCCGAGTATCCGGCTCAACTCTAATCACAGTCTCTTGTACCCAGTGAGGCAAAGCCCACAGCTTATTAATTAAACATCGGTATCAGATTGGTACTTGGTATCTATCGGCCGGTACTCAGGTATCAATATCGGAATCAGGACAGAAAAAGTGGGAACGATGTAGTCCTAAAAATACATGTGTATAATTACATTAATGTTTGATTTATTCACCTGAATTCAACCTGGTTAACTCAATGTTATGGATTGTGCTCCAGGGTAAAAATTTGATCCTGGCATAATGAAGAATTTGATATCAGTCGACAGGTTTTAGTCAGGATATGTGGTACGGGGACCCCTAAACTGCTGCATGAACAGTGGTTGTCTCCGACCGGTCTCCTCAATCCCACGTAATGGCATGTTATGTGTATTCACTCTGGGAACGGTTGATGGTTGCTTGTGACCTTGCTAAATGTTCGCTAAACGCTTTGCAAAATGAGATGCAAGCTTGCTTCGATAGAAGGACAAAGGTGACAAAGTCATCGTTCTCCTCCCTGTAGTTGGTTCTTCCCTTAACGCTCGGTTTTCTGGTCTGTATATTGTGCAAGAAAAGCTTAGTCCCTCCAACTATGTTATACTCCTTGAGCAAGGCCCTTAAACCCCAGCTCCCTGGGCGCTGCTACGAGTGGCTGCCCTTCACAGACAGCTTACTCAAAAAAAAAAAAAAAAAACTTGAGGGAGGGGATCAATAAAGTATCAATTATTATTATTATCTCTCTCTCTCTCTCTATATATATATATATATATTTACTTTTTTAATATATAATATAATGGGACCAAAATGTAGTGCTCCCAATGCGTACATAGATAAAGGGCCATAATATACATGGTTTGCAGGCTATGTTAAACAAAATGGTCTAAATAGGAAATGACAAAGCAATTTCACATGCAAAGTGTACAGTGCAGTACAGTTCGTTTGAAATTGTTATAATAAACAATTTCAATGTTATTGTTCAGCCTAGCAGACTGTTATGGGTTGAGGTTTGGGGGGCCCAAGTATTTTTTGAGGATTTTCACATTTGTGAGGATCTTTTGCCCCTGACCCTTGTGATTGGGAAGGGGTTACTATTCTAGGCAATTTCAGTTTGATAATGTGCTTGTCATTTTAATTAGTTTTTTCTTCATGATCTTTTTAAACATAGTTATAAAATTATCTCTATAAACAATTCCCATTCTACATTGCATAAATAAGGCACAGCACAGAAATATTGCTGAACACTCTGTTTAAACTCTGTCCTCATTATACACCTGAAACAGGTCCGGGACTAGATTAATGTGCTGAGGTAACTATGAAAAGGTAAAAGGTTATCTCGGGTCCATGCTGGGATGAGTTTAGAAAACGACTGCGTTCAGACGAAGACTTACGTCATTGGGAATGGTGAACTCATGAGAACTGGCTGGTGTGCTTGTGTCCAGGCCTGCATTGGAGAAACACAAAGAACAGTGTTTTGGGGAAACGCAAAAAACGTGCCCAGCTGCAAGTGGGACTCTGTACACATGTGGGGAAGCCAGGTTTGGGGGACTAGGAGCTCATTTGCTGTTTTGGTTGCTAATGTTATGGGCATTTTGAAAAAAAGAAAAATTCAAATGAAGAATATGTTTGCGTGGATAGAAACCTAAGCCCTGACCTAACACGCATGGTATTCATGAGCACAGCGGCCCAGCGGAGGTCCACTGAGGTTAACAAGGTGGCAGGCTGGAAGATACCAGCCATCAGCTGCAATCGCATGTTGCTCAGGTGGGTCAGAGCCATAGCTAATCACAGAAACACTGGGGAGGGCCAGAGTAAATCCAGAAGCTATGGGCTTTAATGGGAAGTGTAAAGAGATGCATATTTTACACCACCACTCTAATCAAAAGCAAAAGGCAACTTACAACGTAACCCATTTTATATAGCTAAAATTGAGTACTTTGGTCTTCACTCAACAAACAAAAGACCATAGTCCATATTCATGAAGTTGTCCATACACAGTAACAGTCAATAATTTGAGTACACCACAGCCATAATTAACTGCAATTTTAATTTTAGATCTTCATGAGTGGTTACCTCTGCTAAACCTGGTGCCATGGTCTGGGGTTTCATTGCTGGTGACCAGGCTGAAGATATCTACCGCAATCTCAACCATCATCGCTATCATAGTATATTTCAAAGGTACGCTATCCAATGAGAATTAAGGCTAAATGCACAGGTATTCATTCTTTAGCAAAATAAAGACCCAAAACAGACCCTAAACTGTGCCTGAATGACCTGGTGAAATACAAATTAAAGGACATCTCAAATGAACAACCTCCTTAATCCCACAGAATTTACAAGGCCACTCTGTGGGTAGCACTGTTGCTCCTCACCCCCACAATTTGGGTTATTCATTCATTGGGTTATTCAACTAAAATACATTAGAGTAAACACAGCTAACTGAATTTACCTGTAATCATGTTGCATCACAAAATATATACAGTACTTTGAAATTACAATTAAGGTCTTAGAACATATAACATATTAGAAGCAGTTGTTTTAAATCACTGTCTGTTATATGTTTTATATAAATACTAGATAAATATATCAGAATGACAACATATAAGTCAAACTAGTGCTAATTTGCTTGTAAAGCAAAGTTTAAGTATAATTAAAACCTATCAGATAAATAGGAGAAAAGTCTTCTTAGAATTCTAAGCCTTTGGCCACAAAGAAAATGGCCACAAGTTTTTTTGCTGTAACACCTGTATTCATACCCCTGGGTGCCATGTGATATTACCATGGGATGGACATGAAATGGTAACAAGGACAAATTTGGTAAGATGGAACAGAAAAGGGTCACTGGGCACATTGTAAAGAAATGTTATCATGAGCACAGGAGGTGAGAAAGAGACGAACTCCCAGGAGGTGAGAGGGAGCCTGACTCCCAGGAGGTGCTGGGTACGTACCAGGGAAGGTGGGGTTGTTCTGCCCAAGGGGAGTAAAGGGGGAATGCTGCATAGCCAACTGGTGAAGCTTGGTCAACTGCAGGGTAGGATGGGGAAATTAGAGCTAACCAATCAAATGGAATTATTTCAGAGTAAGACAACCACTGAATCCCCTCGCTTTTCTCTAAGTTCTTTGATTAACTTGATTAATATGGTTACAGTTTGATTTCCACAATTAATTATTAATCAAAGTACATGCAGTCATTTTATTGATCAAAACTGTTTAATTGCAAATACTTTTGTTGTTACAGCCACTGTTAATACAGCAGGATAGGAAGAAAGTCTTTTAATATTCTTTTGACTAAAAGAATTCCAGTTAGAAATTTGTCTGATTGTACACTAGATCTTTACACTCCTGTCTGTCTGTCTGTCTACAGTATCTGTCTGCCTGCCTGTTTGTACACATCATCTCAGTGATTCTGTCTGTCTGCCCGATAGCCCCTCTGTCTGTCTGCTTATATATAAGATCTTTACACAGTCTCTCTATGCTCCTGTCTGTTACTTGTACACAGTATCTCTATGCTCCTGTCTGTCTGCTGCATGTACACAGTATCTCTATGCTCCTGTCTGTCTTGTATCCTCCATTCTGTTTGTTGGCACAATTCTTTATGATCCATTTTGCCAATATACAGCACCCTCCACAATTATTGGCACTCCTGGAAATTATGGTGAACACAATGTAACTGAAGCATGTTTCCCCTGTAAATTGAACATCGGTGAGTTTAGTGGAGAGAATAGGAAACTTCAAGCTGTAATCCATGACTAACAGGGATATGAACATGAGGTGACACAGAGCCCAAATTCCCTTAGTCATCCATCAACATGGGAAAGATAAGAGAGTATTAAACGCAGGGGTGCCAATAATCGTGGCACATGTGTTTTTGTTAAAGATAATTATTTCATTATGAAGGTTTTTTTTCTTGGAATAAATTTATGTTAATGAAAGGTTGGATTTTTCTCAATCTTTCAGTGTGACATGAAGCTGCTTCACCAGAAGGTTGATCTTTTCTAACCATTTATACAAATCTTTACAAGGAGTGCCAATAATTGTGGAGGGTGTTGTATTTATCTATTTCCTGTATACATCTATATTTTGTATATATTGTCTGTCTTTCTCTTTTTCATGACTCCTTTGCTATCTATTACATATCTGTATGTCAATCATGTTCTCAGTATTCACCTGTCTTGCTTGTTTATTTTAATATCTGCTAACCCATCTGCCCATTCTGATTACCTGTCTGTCTATCTGCCCTGTAAAGTGTCCTATCAAGTGCAAACAGGAAGCTATTCTGTTAGATGCTGTTGTTAATCTGTGACGTTGCAACGCAGAAAATAGGGTTTTAGAAGGGGTTGCTGTGGAGGTGGGGGGTGGTGGTGATGGTGCCAGGGGTGCTGGTGGGGGATAGTGGGTGGGGGTGATGTCTGTGAACTCACATCTGGATGGGGAATAGCATACTGCCCCTGGATGGTGAATGTCTGTAAAACACAACAGAAACAGTTTGAGGTTACAGTGTAGTTATAACAGTCTTTTCAGCAGTCTGTCATCATGGTCTGAGAGATGTTACATTTTATATGATGCAGCCTTGCTGGTTATACCACAAATGCAAGCATTTCACAGAGTGAAATATAAGTAATATAAATAATACAAAAAATATATAAAAAATATAAATAATACAGGAGTAGCATCCAGTGGGAGCACTCAAAGCTCTCTGAGTCTTCTTCTTTGCAGTAGCTTAGGCGTTGTAGGTTTACACTCCATCGCCAAACACTTACACGTGTCGCTGGTTCTAGGCTTCATTCATTGGCTACCAGCTGGAGTTCAAGTAAATTAAGGCCCTTCATACTAGTATGTAAGATAGCCATGCTGTACCTCTATATATACAAGAGTTTGGCTGACCCTGCACTCCCCAAAGTCACCTGAAAGGCAATAGTTCTGGATGTACGTATATCTTTATGCTTTTGTGTCAGCTGTATTATGAGGCCATTGCGGTTGTATCGCTTGAGCTCTGTAGAAATTCGATGCAATATAAAGCTAAGAGCCACTCTGCTTTCATGTAAATAAATTCATAGTGTTGAAGCTCTTTATGTTCTGGGCAACATATAGACTAGAGAAGGAATGGCCCTCTCTACTGGGATCAAGCCCTCTCTACTGTGAGCAAGCTTAAATGAGTACCTTAGGACCTGCAGACCATATCTCAGGCATGTCCTGGTGATTCAAAAGAAAATCAAATTAGACTTCCAATCCCAAGGCATACTTCAGTAGCCAGCATTCTAAAAATAGTTTATCACAGTTTTCAGAAAGTAAAATGTGGTTTGAAACCAGCCAGGAAATTATATTGTATAATAAACAAACATCCATGACAAAAATCCCCATGACAGTGAAGACTATAGTTGCAGTGTAGTGAACAAATATTGAAAAGCTGTCACATTTACAAAATATAGGTTCCTTATGTTTTAATTAAAAAGAGACAAACACTCACTGATGAGGGCTGAGGCTGTGCTAATACAGCAGGGGTCCCTGCTGACCCCAGAATTGTGTCTGTGCGCATCTGTCCTCCAGCAAAAAGGATGGGTGTTGATGTGGACTTGGGGCGGTAAGGAATGGTTGCACCTTTGGGTGGAGACTGAAGACAGGGAGGAGCATTACAGACATTCACACTGAGCCCAATACAGTCAATCCAAACACCTGCACCATTATCTTATATCCATTTATTCATGTAACTGATTCTTAATGTAGAATGATCATAAAACTTTACATTGTTGGTATATTTATGGTTCAGTGGTCTCCATATGGTGTGTAGGTCAATCAAACCAGAAGGTGCCCACCTCTAGCATGACTACACAGATCTGCTTCACACATTGGATAATGGCTTCTGGGGAGCCTGAGATGGTGACTGCTCTTTCTGTAGAGTTGGGCAGCATGTCGCCTGCCACCTGAACTTGGGCCCCTGTGGTCTAACACAGAAATTGGAAATTTGGGTTCACTTGTGCTCAAAGACACAACAGTCAGCAACGTTTCTTCTTAACCAAAGGTCAACGCCATCGTGGTGAATGGTGAATTTAAAAAATGTAGCCTACATAGTTTTTTTTTTAGTGAAAACATAGACAGGATACAGACACAGATCAGTCTTGCCATGGACACATTTGTTTGGATACAGACAGGTTGACAGTTTGTTGTATTAAGGCTTATTAAGTCAGACAGGTGAGTTAATAAAAGTTAGGCAGTTTGCATTGTTAATAAACCTAAAAAACTGTTCCATCTCCTTACAGCAGCTGTTTCTATAGCATTACTGCTTCATCTTAGTAGCACCTTAGCATATTAGTAAGGAACAGCACTGCAGCAGAGACCCAGCCCACATAACCATAGGGATGGGTATTTCTCGCATTTCTATAGATATCATGGAATTTACACCTCATTTTCGTGGTGATTATACTATGAGAATTCATATTTTCTACAGGTTTAAACATGTTTAACTTTATAACAATCTGTTTCCTTAGGTACTAGGTGCATCTAAATCCCAATAAAACATATCGGCAGTTTTCTGTCAACATGGCAAAGTACAGATGCTACCTCTCTGATCTCCTTGATTTTGGATCCTCCTTTGCCTATGAGTGAACCGCATTGGCTGGCTGGAACCACCAGTCGTAACGTCACCGGAGGCTTGCTGGTCACTGTGCTGTTTGTCATGGATGCATTGATCTCCTGCCAGGACAAATTGGGTCACAAACACCAGGACATGCATTCATAATTGCACTCTGGAGGTGTTATTCATCGGTGCTGGTTGTGACTGTGTTCATAATTGCACGAGAATGGCCATCGTTGTGCTGTAACCCACATCTGTGCTCTATGATATGTTTATTCACCAGCTTTTGGGCATAACTGTCATATGTCACAGGCCATCTCTACCCATCATCCACAGGTTCTCATGTATTAACAGAGAACAAAGCACACTGCACAGGTTCTAATGTATTAACAGAGAACAAAGCATACTGAACAGGTTCTAATGTATTAACAGAGAACAAAGCATACTGCACCTGCCGAAAGCTTCAGGAAGAAATGCTCCCCAGACTGATAAACGTAGCATATACTGTAGTTTCATAGATCATTATATTTGTAATTTGAGTTGGAGTCGTAGTTCAATGTTACGAGTAGCATTCTGTGTGTGAGTTTTAACACTTTACTGGCCCAACAGGTTTGCTCATATACAAATACACAGTTATTTATGGGAACGAATATCTAGTGATCAAGGCAGTATGCACTTTGAAGTATATAGAAGTGGATGGAGCGGAAATACAAATAGTAGGTGGGAAAAGTGACTGAAAAATTACAATGATAAGAGACATTGCATGGGGGAGAAAAGGCTATTTTTGTGCCTTATTTGAGCTCGGATTCTGCTGTTCTGCTTCTCCAAAGGGAGGCTTGGAAGATTACATGGCTCCGGGCTGTAACTGCACATGGATGCCAATGGCTTGACATGCCATCGATAAGCAGACGTATCACCATTTCATGAGGTTGTCTACGAACTTCAAGAGTTTTACAAACCTTGGAGGTAAAAAAAAGAAGAATGGACACGATAGCACGTGGCCCTGTGGTGCTTTATTGCTGAGGGTTAGCATGTCTAATGTTTACCTTACGTTTTCATATGCTTTTTCCTGCCTACAATCACACTCAACTGAGACAGTCCGTTTCGTAGGAGCTCTTAAGACAGTCCACAATCAGGATTCTTTTGTGTGTCCCCCAGGCAGTGCAGATATTAGAGCATGAAATCTAGACCCACATTGACTGCATTGTCCATTGACCTGTAAACTCTGCAGTCAAACTGACTTAATTTGTTATCCAGAAAGTAGTCGTCTATAGAGTGTGTGCTTCTCATTTGTTGTTATTGTCTCCATGCTTTTCCAAGCTGCACCTGGGTCATTGGCTGAGAAGTGGCTTGTAACCTTTCAGAAGTTCTGTTTATCTGCTCTGATTTCCTTCTCCAGTTGGTACTTTGCTGTTTTAAAGAGATCTTCATCTTGCTTTCCTTGCCTGAGCTCTGCAATAAACCATACTTTGTCTTCGCTGCATCTAACCTTGACCTTTGTAGGACTCCACCTGTCCTTTTGTGTCAATGTATTCACCCAGGTTGCTAGTTTCATTCTTAAAAATATTGCAGTCTCTGGAGTCAAAACAGCACTGTAGCTTCCGTATGGCTTCACTGGTTCATCTTTTCCTTGTCACAACAACAGGTTTGCAGAGTTTAATTTTCACCTGCATATTTACCTTCATCTGGAGGCACATCTGATGTCCTGCCTATATTTTTGGGGTTATTGACTGGTTTTGCTTTGTTGAATTTTTTTCAGAATGATAAAATGGAAACTTGGCTTAGTCCATTCTGCCTTGATTATCTGCACACAGGCAAATTTGGAGGTGAATGTTGAAGAGGAATAGAAGGGCTAACAGTCAAAGAAAAAAGGGGTTGAGGTCAGGGGAACACTCTGGCATAATTATATTTATTAATGTAATAAATGATTCCACCACCTCTTGATTTCCCCCAAAAATCTCCAACCCACACCGTAGAGCCAAAAGCCAAGAAGTAGTGCTGGGGTGTCCAGAATGGGCACACTGGTCCAGGTTTCTGTGAAGCGTAAAGTAAATGAGGGGGAAATGCTTGTTTTTGTTTAATTGTGAGATTTCATTTGTCCAGCTTGCTGCACAAAGAGCACAGCCACAAAAAATCCAGTGGTGTGCATTGTCCTTGCTTCCAAAAGCATAAAAGGGATAAAATTGCAGTGCTTTTAATTAGAATATCCAGCCTGTTTGTGGATGAAACATTAGAGCACATATTTATGTCTCTAAATTGGCCAGATTGTGTGTGTGTGTGTGTGTGTGTGTGTCTGTATGTAGGCATATGCTCTGCAAAATACTCATCCATCCATCTCATCCAGGATGCCTCATCCCTTGTGTCCTGGGCATCCTGGGATAAGCTCCCAGATCACCACAGGTCTATGCAGTTTATTGATCGAGTTAGTTGTGTTTCCCTTGCATCCATTGCTTTATCTTTTTTAGATGTGCAATTCTGTATTGCATTAACTAGCCAGGCCTCAGTTAGCCTTAGTGCATGTTTTTGGACTGCAGCAAGCAACCAGCATATCTCAAGGAAACCCAACAATAGGGGGAATCATCAACTCCACACACACACACACAGGTTTGTAATTATATCTTTGTGGGGACTCTCCATATATTTCTATGGGTATTTGGTCCCCACAATGTAATATAAATATAATCCACACACATGCACACGATTTGAACCCCCAAACCTGGCAGTGTGAGGCACCAATGCTACCAACAGTATCACCCATTATTTTTGCATTCTGTTTAATACAAAATTCTACAGATTTTGCAAATACCGTTGGTTCTGAAACCCCTTCAAAAGCGGTTTATCTGTAAGACTGGGGAGGCATGAGCATCCCTGGGTGGGGCGAGGCCAAACGAGGACAATGACTCGTTTCACCTGTGGCTGATTACCAGTTACATAAGATCGCGTTCATGTTCTGTTGTAGCCCAACACAACCTCTTTTCAGTTTGTCCTTGTAGTAAGAAGTGTTAAAGAATTATTTATGAATATGCAATTATATGCTGCTTATTAATGCATGGCATATTACCTGTATATTAAGTCAAAGTATACAAAATTGCCGTAAACAGTGGTTGCTTGTGGCAACACGACACAACTTCCTGTGTTTGCATTCTGAGGAATCTGAGCAGCGAAGAAGAATTGATTTCCGATTTGCAGCGTTAAGCAAAGCTAGCGGGCATAACTAGGTTATGTTTAGGAAAATGGTATCGGATCGGTACGTGGACTCAAATACTCGCCGATACAGATGCCAGATTTTTTGGTGGTATCGGCAGCATTTCCGATACTAGTATCGGAATCGGAACAACATTACTTTTAACTAGGGTGACCAGATAATTCATGTCAAGAGGACACTGAGCTAGGGCAAGATTTGTAAGCTACCATTACAGTTAAGAGGACCTGGATTTCACTTAAGCACTGAGTTCTTACTGTGGGTTGATTGGTCAGTCTCCTATACTGTAGTCATGCATGTGCCACTAATATCAATGTGAAACAGCTGGATGAGTCTTTCAAGGAAATAATCCAGACAAAGCACAGTGTTAAAAACCTAAAGTAGCTCAGAGTGTCCCTCCTGACATGGCTTTTCTCCAGACGGTTTTTGCTCCCTCCCAGCTCCCTGCCATGCTGCAGATTTTTGCCCTTTCCTACCGGGTGCTAGGAGGGGGCAAAAAATGTGAAATTCAATTCAGTTTATTTATATATAGCGCCTTTCACAACACAGTCTGTGGATCCTGAAGGACCAGATTGGGAAACACTGAGATAGAAAGTCAATTACAGTATATAAACACAGCATAGTAAAGATGGAGATGAAGCACAAACCTCTTCAAACTTGACCGCTATCATGGAGAACGCCTTGAAGATGGCATCTGTGGGACCCGTGATGGTGACAATCCGCTCTGGACATGAACCCTCTGAGATATTGATCCGTGCTCCACTCTAATGGCCAGGCAGGGGACAGATGGAGAGCAGACAGCAGGAAACATGAGGCAAGGATGAGAAGAGATATGGGAAACATTTAAGGACAAGTAGGAGGACAGAAAGGAACAGGAACAGAGAGGGATACTCAGTCAAATCCAGACAACTGTACAGAGCAAGGTGCTGTATTCTTATACTTTTATAGAATATTTATATTAGGTTCAAATAGATAGCATTGTAGCCTCATGCCTCTGGTGTAGTGGGCTTGGGTTCTGATCCCAGTTCTGTGTTGATGTTTGGATGTTCTCCTCCTGTTTGTGAGTTTCTTCACGATACTCTCTGCTTTCCTTTCACCATCCAATGACATGCAGTAAGGTGCTTTAAGCATGTCTACAGTGTGTGTGTGTGTGTGTGTGCACCCGGCAAGGACTGGTAATATTTGAAGGATGCACCCTGTCTTGTGCCCTGTGTTTTCTGGCACTTAATCATGAGTATATGATAATGTAATAATCACTTATTTGGTAATAATTTAATAAGATTGATAGCTTTACCTCCTCCCTCATCTTTTTTACAGTTTCTCCTTTCTGTAAGTAAAGAATATAGAGCAAAGTTGAACATAGTATCTTTCCCAATCAAACTGATGTAATCCAAAGCACTTAGAAATGGCATACTTGTACCTTTCCAATTATGCTTCCAACTTCCTGTAGAGCGTGAGAAAAAAGTAGAACAAACATTAAGAATCAACAAGACAGATGGCAGAAGAAATGGCAGGAGAGAAATCAGGAGGGAAAACTGCAGCAGAAAAATAGCAGGAGAAATATGGGAGACAATATGAAGAAGAAAATGGAAAGCAGACCTTTCCATGCATCAGCAGCCGTATGGTCAGCATGACATTCAAACCTCCATCTAAAATCTTCCCATCCTTGGTGCTGAGGTTCATGTTGACATTCATAGTCATGTTCATGTTCACACCAGACGTGGCTCTGCAGGCCAACCACCTGGTTTCACACAGATGCACCCTGCAAGCATATAGACAAGAACCATGTTCTCATGAAGCAGTCATACACACTGTGCACAAGACCATTGACAGCAGTACAATATAGAGTCTCAGATATCTATTTAGGTTGGGAGTCAATTAGCACCAGGCAGAGGATAATCCATGATGGGGCAACAACCCATCACAGGGCGCACACACACTGCGCATGCCTACAATCTCGTATCTCCAGTTCACTTTAGTGTGTTTTTGGGCCATGGCAGAAAAACCAGGGAAACCTGACAACCACGTGGGGAAAACAGGCAAACTCCATACAAGTAAAGCCAGGGTACAAACTCAGACCATGGGCCCAGAGGTATGAGGTAACAGTGCTAACCACTGCACTATTGTGCCACCATCAGTCCTCAGACAATGATGATGTTTAATTTGATGAATAGAAACTCTACACCAAAGTTTCTTCTAGCAAGTAGGACCTATGCAATTATGATTGAGATGTTAAAAACAATCCTGTGGCATCTTCCATGTTTGGAATTGGCTAGGAGGTGGATCCCACTGGCCTCCACAGGATTAGCAATTATCCCACACTGTTGATAATTACCCTAAAAGCCTTTTGATGACCCAGCACTACTGGTAATTATATAGTGATCACAGTTATTACCCAGTTATTACTGGTAAGCTAGTACAGTTATTACTGGTAAGTTAGTACAGTTATTACCCAGCACTCCTGTATATAGTCTACAACTGCTTATACTTTTCTGTAAACCAAGGTGGCCATACACAGTGGTTAAGGCTGAGTAAAATATTCTGATTGTAATTATAAATGTTCAGGTTCTTATGCAATGATTTAGTATTTGGGTTCTGGTCATGTGCTTCTGGTTCTGAGATCCATTAAAATCTCCGTTATCTACAGGATTCACTTATCCTAATTAGGGTTTGTGGTGGGGCCTGAAGCCATAGTTGTGTAGATTAAAAGGTATTTATCAAACTTTTCCCATCCATAAAAAATAGCAAAAAGAATGTGAAAATTTAATTTTATATGTAAAGCATTTTAGAATAATACTAAGGAAATTTATTTGAACTTCAGTAAACGAAATTCAAATGCATTCTGATATAGTATAATGAGAAAGTCATTTAGGCCTTAGACCAAACCGGAGCTACAGTTCATACTGTATAGTCATGGCTATACATCAGAAGGAGACAACCAAATAAATTGTTATAAGACATGTTTGGAAGTTTGAGTAGTTCAGCTCAGTCTTATACAGACAGCTCTGCTATTTCGTATGTGTATTTCCAAACCAGGAATTGGCTCATACGCATCTCCTAAATAGGGAAAAGCAGTGGAATAACATGCCTGAACATACAGGTCAAAGGAGGAATACACTTAATACTCGATTAGCTCAGTTAGCCCATGTGCTTTGATTTGGAAGTGCGAATTTTTAGGAGTCCAATAAAAAAACCGATTTGATTCAGGAAACTTTTAGTCAGATCATGCAATTCCACACCATTTCAACTGGTGGGGGGGGGGGGTTAGATGCATTTCACCATAATGTCCTCCAAGTATAGATTGGAAGCATTAAGAAGCAAAAGACAATTTTTAGAACCGATAATTTATTTAGGCAATGCTTTGCAGTTGCATTTTAAAGTTTTTCTAAATATGTAACTCACTCTAATTTCTTGTTTAGACTGTATTGCTTCCAGAAGCTTGATTTTTTTTTTTTTTTTTACTGTTAACTTTTTTTTCACCCACTGAAGCAACTCGATCACCCGACGCACCGCGTTAAGAAAATGTTTATGTTTGTATCCCACCTATTCCCAGCCCACAAATATATATGTAAGTGATAATAATAATAATAATAATAATAATAATACATTTATTTCAGACCTAATGGGGGGGGGATAAATGTTGTCACGGGGGCACTACCCCTTCACCCCCAGAACCATCCTTGTGTATGAAAGAGTAAGATACACACCACTACTAATATTCACAAAGTGTACTCCATTGCAATAAGAAGATTACTGGTGAAATTTCAGGTGTTCAATGTAAAACAAAAGCTTGAAAAAAACCTGTTATTTTGATGTCGTGGGGACCACCTTTTCAGTCCCCACAAGGGGAAACTCTTGGGAATTTTATAAAAATCTGTGACTGCAATCAAAACCTCAAGGTAACATTACTTGATGGGGCACAAATACATAGAAATAACTCAGTTACTACTGAAGTACAAATTATGAACAAATCATGAACAAATATAGTTATTACTTCAGATAAAAGATGTATTCATTGATGATGAACAAACATGAGATGTTCATGACTTCTTCCTTCAGTAGTTCACAAAGGCTTACAAAATTGGATATAGTAACTTATGCAGTAACTGCTTGATAAAACATGCATATGTATTAATTAATCATGAATTAACATGAGATTAACATGTAACTAAGACTTTGTGGTTAATTAATACATACATGATAGTATAATGCTATATTATTTGTGCCCCATCATATAAAGTGATACCAAACTTACAAATACCAAAAGTCTTATGTTTTCTTTGGTTACCTATGGTTAAGGTTAGGGCAGGGTAGGAGTTAAGGTAGTTATTGTTGGGATTAGGGTTTTTCCCATAGAAATGAATGGAGAGTCCCCACAATGATATGAATACAAACATATATGTGTGTGTGTGTGTGTGTGTGTGTGTGTGTGTGTGTGTGTGTGTGTGTGTGTGATGTTATAGCAGACATGCCCGTACTCATGGATTAATGACCATGTAGCTTGGCTACAAGATGCATATGAAGGGCAGTGCTGTACAGACATGGTGGCTAAGATTTCTCTGGACCCTTCAGTACAAAGTTGCCTTTGTATGCATCTACAAGTCTGTCTGCTGGGAGCAGAGAGCCCCGTGGCCCCTGGCCTTGGCTGCTGGGGCTTTATTAGAGACAGTCACACAGTCATCACTTGATCCTGAGCCCAGCAGAAAACAAACAGCTCCTCTTTGTGTCTCATCTAATTATGTACTGTCATGCAAGCTCCATTTAGCTAGGACAAATGCTTGGACCCACTGTGGAGTGTAAGCAAGTAAGCATGTGAAGATCATGTCACTGTCCCAAACCCATCTACTAAGAGGCCGGGAGCTGAATCAGGTCTATACTTTGGACACACTGTGTTCTGCCACTGCTCCATCCTTCGTAGCAGCTCTATGACCCAAAACACTGCGCTCTTGCTCTTTTGGAAAACAGGAACAGGCAACAAACAGCAAGGAGGCTGCTGTGGAGTCTTGCTATTTGAATTTCAGGGTGAATTTCAAATGGTGATGAAAGGCATTCATTAATTCAGAGCCCATTGCTAATCGGAGTGCTAATTATATGTTAGACGCGCTTTTAAAAAGCTGTTTCCAGAAATACCCAGCAAAAGAGAGCTGTTGTTAAAACTCATGAAGGAAAGTCAGCCGCACAAATCCTGACTGGAAGGAGGGATCCTGCAGAATGCCTGAGCCATCAGGTCTTCAGAGCATATGACCCACTGTGAAGGCTTACACAGCAGCTACCTGTAAAGGTTAATGGAGTGTATCCTATCAGCAGTCCTCCCATTATGTAAATAATTAATAAACCAATCAGATTTCACCTCTATTATTATTTAAGGCTTAGTCTTTTAAATACATTCTCAGATTAGTACAGGGCAAATGCTTCCTGAAGCAGTAAATGTCAACAAAAACATGGTATAATCGTCACATGATTAAATAGTGTGTAAAGCATGTTCTTTTTTTAATGAAAATTAAATAATCCAACTGTACTATTCTAACAAAAATGTTAAACATGAAAAATTATTACATTTTAATCATAATGATTAACAGTCATTGCAATAAATCTGCAGAGGGGGACCCCCCATATTGGCAAAATCAACTGAGGAGGACTCCCCCCCCTCCCCCCCCCATATCAACAACATCTAACATTTAGTTATATGTCATTAGATTTATTGTGAAGTGTAGCACAAAAACTGTGTGCCTCAAAACACAAGGGATGTGGTATTGACCCTAGTCTCTGCCGTGTGTGTGTGTGTGTGTGTGTGTAGGCATATGTGTGTGACTCTGACTCTGTGTAGGATAAGTGGTTAGAAGATAGATGATTGATTATCTAAGCAAGTAGAATAGACTGAAGTGTTTATTTTAAAATTTACTTCAACACAGGGAGTAAATCGCAGAGGACCTAACCCTTCCTGGAGGCTTTTTTCATGTTGGGTTACAGTGCCTGGCCCATGACTCTCTCTCATATGTAATTCTGCCCACCGGGTCCCTATTCCCTGTGTCTACTCATAAAGGCAAATAAATCAGAAGGCCTGTCAGTGTATTACACCCCCAAGTCCTCCTCTGCAGTTCTGTTCCATTCCAAACTCCCTATTTCACACATTTCTGTTCCCTAGTGGCCCAGACTTCCACTCTATCAGCAAATGCTAGAATGTATGGACCTCACCTGTTCTACTTGTGTCTGAGGCAGTTTCCTCTAATGCGATACACTGCGATTCAGCTCTGAAATAACCCTGTTTAGATCCAAATGTTTTTTTGTAACATTTTGAAAGCACTGCAAAAGCCATCCAAGCCTATAGGTAACTGAACCTGATCATCACATCTTAGAATGGAAAATATTACATTAATAGGCAGCAGTTTTGACAAGACTATACATACATTTATGACAGCTTTAATGATTTTTGGCCAATTTCCTCCTAAATTTGAGCCGTACTGGGGTCTGAATCCATGCCCCGTATCGTAGACCCCTGAGCTGTATTTCTGATTTGAATTGTGTTTTTGTTACACTTATGTCTGAAGAAATTATACAGAATAAGGCTAAATTGTGTTCCTAGATGGAACCTTACCAAGTCATGCTGATATGCTCTTGTTCCCAAACCTTTTTGCACTTCTGCTGTCCTGACTAAAACACCAGATGAGGCACATATGCTATAATCCATCAGCCCTGTACGGAGTCAGCTAAGTGTATAGTACATTCTGGGTGTAGCATCTTAAAATATGAGGTGAATGAGCATTAACACAGGCTAGTGAGCCAGCAGAGGAGACACATGTTTAATATCTCGTTAAAAGCCCATCTGGTATAGTAGCGTATCAGTATGGCAGCTCTTAGGTGATCAGTGTGCTTCCACCCATCTGACCCCTCAAGATGTGCTCTCTGATTGGTTAGTGACCCCCATCTTTGTTGCTAGCTTATTCCCTAATCCTGAATAGCATTACCTACCATCTGTGCTCAAATCGGAGGAGTTCAGTGCTATGTACACTAATACAGCACCTGTGTTAGCGTGGTCCTGTCACATAATATGGTTAAAGGAATTAATGTAAGTCTACTAATGGCTGGATGTGAATTATTACACAGTATCTGTATCAGTGTGTCCTGTTACAAAGCACAGTACAAACTTTTACACAGCCAACTATGTATGATTTTGTATTCAATCCACTTTTAAATCGAAAATGAGCTCAATAATAAATGCTCACTTAAAGGGTCACCATTTACTGCATGTAATGATACACATGGACTTGGAAGGAGGAACATTTAATCCATGCCAATAAAAACATACAACCAATTACATTTAGTATGGTTTGTAGTACTGTTAAGGCTCAGCGAAATTGTAGAACTTGAAATGAAATTGGTGTATAGTTCAATGATGACAATCTAAGAACATGAAAACAAATTCTACAGAGTGTATGAATTTCTCTATGTAGATGATACTGTACAGGGGTACTAGGTTGCCCATTATTGGAGTTCAGGCAGGTGGATGTCACCACATTTATTTACCCCAGATTCCAGTGTTTTACATAAAATAGGGGTTACATAGCTGTTACCCTTTTTCAGTAGTGTGACCAACACCGTGATTTACTAGGATATTAAAATCATATGGATTACTGTGATGCAGATTGCGGTGGTGCAGAGCTGCAAACAGAGTCATCCAGCTACCCATTTCCATAACTGCATTTTCAGTGCAGCTTGGAGCTTTTCACAAGGTACAAGGAAGGGCATACTGCGCACACACACACGTGCATGCGCACACACACACACGCACGCACACAAACACACAAATGGCTATTTACTGTAAATTTATTGTTCTTACCACAATTACAACTACCAATGGCTCTCCATTGTGATACATGCTACCCATAGTAGGAAAATTGGTCATTCTTCATTTAGATATAATTAAGGCTATTTTAGTCAGTTTTCAGACTTAAAAATTTAAAAATAAACTCATTCAGGCATGCACATGGCTCCCGTGGTGTCTCTAGTTACACTCCTTTGTAATATCACTTTTAAAAGTCTTTTAATTTAATGATAATTTTATAATTTCATTTACATTTAGTTACATGTACTAAATCATCAGCATGTTCCCCACGTGTAGTTGTGTGTTACAAGCTCCTTGTCCACTGCATCACTGAAGGAACAATCAGTGTCAAATGGGACTTCTTGTCGGTGCTCACTTCCTGTGCTGCTTCATTAAATAAATGCAGAGAACAGTCACAGCAGTGCTAAATCCGGAGGATTTGTCTGCTTAGTGTTAAAACCCTGACCTATTTACTGCACCCCTCCCCCCAGCACACATATCATTAACCTCAGAGCTGCAGGGGAGCTCCAGCAGAAATAGTGAAAGACACATTGCGCTTTAAAATAGAACTTTCATCTGACAAGTTCTTGCAGTGATACAAGTATACCTGAGAAGATTCCTCATTGCTGTGAATCAACATCAAACAATGGAATAATTCAAAGAATATCACAATACCATAAATAGTAACTACGGACTCTTATACAACTCATTTTCATTGTTTGATTTCCTTTGGGCAGTAACAGGAAATGCAAGAAGTACAAGAAAAAAGCTTTTTTCTGTGGTTCACTGTTTAAACAGATTTTACTCATCAGTATACAAGAGACCTCTCTGGAAAAGTGACCAGAAAAAGCCAGAAGAACGTTCTTGATTAGTGCCTATTTCTCAGATAACCATTGGTATTCTAGTTTGTCACCATAAGGAGGATGGGCAGTATGTGCCAGGTGTCCACACCGCTCCATCACAAGATGACAAATACTGGCCCTCTGTGAAAGTTTTCATGTGACAAACAAAGATCAAGGCTTCGCCTCCACTTTTAGCAGTCGGCCAACAAGCATAATAGCAACAACAGCAACAATAATAATAGTAATAATAATATTTTTATAGTGTTTGCTTTTTTATTTTGAAAACATGTTTCTGGGTAGTATCTTCTCATCACTGCCCAGTACGAACAGAATAAGACGATGATGCACTTAACACTTTTATCCCTGATACATGAAGTAAGAAAGTGGCACTGACCTTGTGTGTGAGTGTGTTCCGGATCAACCCAAGCCGTACTCCCAGTGTGAGCAAGCAGAGTGAGGCGATGCAAAGCAAGAGGCCAGCACACTACCGTCCCCCTGTGTGGTGGCTAGATCCTCAGTGCACACAGATGGCCCAGTGCCCTAAGCCCAGAGGGAACAAGTGGGCTGCCTGCTCCCTCCCTCCTTCCCTCCCTCCCTCCCTCTCTTTAAAGCTGGTAGATAAGCCTGAGTCAGCCTGGGACTCAGCCTCTCCACCCAGCCACCTCCATTAGTCACACATGAGCGCAGTTCCTCAAAACTGCTGGAGGGAATAAGGGCAATAACTCAGTACTGCCCCACAGGTTGGGGATGGTACTGCGCGGCAGAGGTGATTGTCACGCATTTTACTCACACACATACAGTTGAATGCCCATAATATTGCACTCACTCATTCTCACACACACACACACACACACACACACAATCTGGCCAATTTAGAGACATAAATATGTGCTCTAATGTTTCATCCACAAACAGCTTAACAGTCACAATCACACAGTATTATGGAGAAACACAAACAAATACACACGCAGCTTCAGAACCACACTGTGTGACAGTTACACACACAATAGCTGGAGATGCAGCACAGATGCCTCCACATCCGGAAGAGCTGACACTAGCACATAGAGCCCATAATTAGGTGCCCATCTCACCCCTGAGCTGTAATTAATAGGCTGCTTCTGCTTCACTGTTTCATTTGCTTTGGCTTTTAATTGCTCAGCTGAGTTTGTCCGCCTGCACAGTGGTGGAAAGAGGAGTGGAAACCACACCAACCCACCCACCTTAAGTCGCATGGCTGTGCTCTTCACGTTAAGCCAGGTTCACCTGCATGAACTCAGAAACACTTATGAGTTTAGCTGTTCTCAGGGGTCATTGTGTTCTGATGAGTATTGTATGAGCATGACAGTTCACTAAATTAAAAACAAATAAAATGGAGTGAAAACTATAACCCTCTACTGAACCTGGACACAAACCCAGAAAAAAAAGGAGAATGTGCATATTCTGCACACACACACAGCCAGGTAGCAACTGAACCCCAGAGTTCTGAAGCTGCAGCAATTATTACAGAGAGAACTTTGTTTTTACAGTATCTTCAAATTTATCTGTATTAAAATGACAAGTATTACTAAAACAATGATACAATACTTGACAGTATTAAACGCTCTGAATGCCCTTAGATGGACTGGAATCCTATCTAGTAACACCCAGCCCTGTGCCCTCTGCTGCTTGAGACATACTCCAGCCTCCCCATGACCTTCACTTGGAGAACCTTAAGAAGTTGGACAGATGGATAATTGCTAGGAAATATTGGCCACATTTATCACTTTCAATTTAAATCTGGGTTGGAGAAGTTTCCTTTCATGAACTAGTTCCTCACACAGTTGCAGACTCATTCTTATACTGGGTATGAAGTAAATAAACATACAAATCTCTAATCCTCAGACCACGGATAAAGACCACAGTGTGCTGGAAATGTAGTTCCCAGATCAGGGGTGGGCAATCTTATCCAGAAATGGCCTTTGTGTATGCAGGTTTAGATTACTAATTAAAGGACTGACTGGCGGAAAAGTCTTCACACCTGGGCTTGAGCAGCTGACATAAAGCTTATCCCAGAAAGCTGCACACACACCGGCCCTTTGTGGATAGAACACTGGACTGGACTGGACACCGCTACCCCAGATCGTCTGATTTGAGGTTTTGTCATCACTTTGGTCTTAGCCCCACATTTGATGCACAGTTATGTTTTTAAAAAAAGAATTCCACTGTCAGCTGAGAAGTATGTTCAGTTGTCAGTCAGTATACTATCAGTTTAAGTGCATCAAAGGACACTCAGCCATCCCCATGTTTCTGCATGCCCTGTAAGCCTTGGAGAATTAATATGTGACATGGGGATAGGAGGCAGGAGGTAAGACCTCACTGTAGGGAATGGGTTTGATGACACAGAGGAGTATCACTAACACCATAGGACCCCCCCCACCTTCAGCCGCCCCCACTGAATTTTATTGGCAACATTTTAAAATACTGCTAGTGTACCTCAAAATGACATTTTGAAAATACCGTATATCACAGTATACTGTCTGGACCGTTTCATGGTATGAAAAATTTGATATCAGCCAAACCTAATCTCAACCCAGCTGACTACTGTGTTCCTAGCGATGTGTTGAATTGCATGTGTATAACATGTAATGTGAATATCGATATCGCACATCGCAAACTCGGGCTGTTGGGACGCAACGGCTGAACATGTGGCAGGGATCTTGCCAGAGGGAATGCAGGTACGGAGAAAGGAGAAAGGAGATTGTAATCTGACCTTGCAATAATCCAATGACATTTGGACCTTAGAACAATAAAAAATACTGTTTATTGGATACAAGGTGTGGTGGCTCAGTGGGTGGTACCATGTCCTCACGCTCCTAGTGTCATGGATTTTATTCCCGCCCCCAGCTGTGTGGTTGAGTGTTGGGGTGTTCTCTTGGTGCACTGGTTTTAGGGCAATTAGTGTCTGTAATTTGACCGTGTGTGAGTGTGTGTCCTTTGGTAAATATACTGTCCATAGTGTCTCCTGGCTTTTTTTCCTGTGCTTCCAGGATCTACCTAATGTCACCCAGTCTGCACACTCATTTACATGCATGTAGCAATTTTAATACCTTGCAAATAGTCCGTAGGGTGTGCAAACTACCTCAGCACAACCCCGGCCATCTGCAAGTGATTTATGTACAAGCATCACAATCTGTGTATTGTACCACACAGGTTCAGTGGTACCTATGCATATGTACCATATGGTGTGTATGTACCACACAGGTTCAGTGGTACCTATGCAAATGTACCATATGGTGTGTATGTACCACACAGGTTCAGTGGTACCTATGCATATGTACCATATGGTGTGTATGTACCACACAGGTTCAGTGGTACCTATGCAAATGTACCATATGGTGTGTATGTACCACACAGGTTCAGTGGTACCTATGCATATGTACCATATGGTTCATAAACCACATTTCTTGAAGTTTCTTGAAGTAGGACATATGGAAATATGCCACTGTCTTATAGCACCACCTATTGCATATAACTTAGAATTACATGAAAAATTATGTCCCTACATCAGGCTCAAAGCCAGAAATAAATTTCCTGGTGGGTCGGGCGACTCCACCGATAAGTCCCCCTTGGTAGATGCTGGTGCAAATCATGCACAGTAAAACTTCTGTACTTTTCACAGTGAAATAGTCTCAGGTTTTATGTGTCTGCAACTGTCATTCATCTTGACTGACAACTGCCTTCCAGCTTTGGCGTTTCCGATTTATTATCTGTGCGAATCAACTGAACACTCAGCTCGTCTTTATCAAATTAAGTTTGATGACAAGCATAAAATGAGAGCAGTGAGTGATGTGTGCCTTATGAGACCTCGGCGCAGAGTGAACCTGGAGCTGAGTAGAGCTCTTTGCCGTTATTGGCTCCTGTTTGATGTACTTAGTGTGAGCTTGATTTAATTGTAGGCTTTGGCAGCATTGCCACTCAGCAAGAAACAGGCGATATTAAACAGTCAGCATTGCAATACCATTTATCATAATATATTTCCAAAAACCTGTTTACAGGAGCGAAGAATTGTAGGGTATGGTTAGCCACCTGTCATTTTTATGCTAACTACTTCTGAGGAACAAAGTAAAATGCAAGTAAGTAGGTAAGAAGCAGCTAGAAAGATTTCAGGCCCAGTCAACACAGATGTTTTGAAAGCTTAAGTTGACATGTGATTATAATAAATGTGTCTCGCGAACAAAGGGTTAAGAGCATCTCCGGTGAAGAGTATCACCAGGTATGTCTCACTGCCATGACACTTTTCAGTGAGTTTATGATTGTGGTTGAAAGTGCAACTCACTTTATTTCATTTGTAGTCTCTAATAATGCAATATATATTAATGGCATATACTAAGCTACTTTTATAATTGTCTTTTTACGTGCAAAACCAGAGACAATGAGGAGGGTCAAGGACTGAGATAATGATTCAGCTGACAGTTCTTGCTAATTTACTTTTCTCCTGCTAGCAGCAATTGGTGACAGATGATAGAAAAAGGGTGGTGGAATTTGAGGGCAGAAAAGCAAATTTCTGTTTGAGTGACTCAATAAAAATAGGTAGTGGATACTCACATTTTTAAATTAACCCTAAATCTATTCCAGAAGTTCCAAGTCCAACTTGACTGTCTAAACCAGGCTTCCAGAATAATTTCACTTATTTGAGGGACTTCGCTGTTAACAATTTAAGTGATGTAAACACTGTAGCATTTGGCAGACAGTAGATATCAATCCAGGACTCCACTCTGTCTGAACTTTCAATTTTAATTATTCCATAAGTCTTGGATGATGAATACACTGAAGGGGAACTTTTGAAACACTTGAATCTTTGGAGGGTCTACTACCCCATTTCTCTGTTCTATGCCTTACTATGTACCTCTGTACCACATTCCCACTTCCTGTGCCTGTGTATTACATCACATCCTCTTTTGTACCTGTGTACTACATCACATCCTCTGACGTGCCCCAGTATTGTCACATTTGCTTGTATATACACTATTTTGCCAAATGTATTGGGATAACCCTCCAAATCATTGAATTCAGGTGTTCCAATCACTTCCATAGCCACAGGTGTATAAAATCAAGCACCTAGATTTGCGAAAGAATGGGTCACTCTCAGGAGCTCAGTTAATTCAAGCATGGTACCATAATAGGATGCCACCTGTGCAATAAATCCATTTGAAATTTGCAGTGCTGTAAAGCATGCCGCCACTGCACTCTAGAGCAATGGAGAGTTCTCTGGAGTGACGAATCACGGTTCTCTGTCTGGTGATCCAATGGACGAGTCTGGCTTCAGCGGTTGCCAGGAGAACGGCACTTGCCTGACTGCATTTTGCCAAGTGTATAACTTGGTAGAGGGGGGATTATGGTGTGGGGTTGGGCTTGACCCCTTAATGCTGCAGCATTCGAAGCCATTTTGGACAATTTCATGCTCCCAACTTTGTGGGAACAGTTTGGGGACGGACCCTTCCTGTTCCAACATGACTGCACACCAGTGCACAAAGCAAGGTCCATAAGAACATGGATGAGCGTGTCTGATGTGGAGGAACTTGACTGGCCTGCACAGAACCCTGACCTCAACCCAATAGAACACCTATGGGATGAATTAGAGCGGAGACTGCAAGCCAGACCTTCTTGTCCAACATCAGTGCCTGACCTCACAAATGCTCTCCTGGAAGAATGGTCAAAAATTCCCATAAACACACTCCTACACCTTATGTACAGCCTTTCCAGAAGAGCTGAAGTTGTTATAGCTGCAAAGGGTGGGCCAACTCCATATTAAAGCCTATGTATTAAGAATGGGATGTGATTAAAGTTTGTGTGTGTAAAGGCAGGTGTCCCAACACTTTTGGCAATATAGCGTAAGTAGAGCAAATAGATAAATAATTTGCATTTGTTTATAATGACTTTAACACAATCATTTTGAATGTGTTTATCAGTCTGGGGTTGTGCTGTCAGGCTGCTTACTGTTTTGATGTTTTTTATTTATTCGTATATTTCAGCATTCAGCAATGTCACATCATGAAATATGCATCATTTATCATGGTGTGTGTCACATATTAGTCATTCATGGCTTCATAATGTCTTCTCAGTCTTAAGGTATCAAAGCTCATAAATACTGAATGAATGTTGACCTCTTTTGGGGGTTGTTTTGTTAGCAGCAGAAATGATTGTCGGTCTGCAGGGTGCATGGTCTCACCTTGCAAAGAGCCCAGCTTGGCCCTCATACAGCTGGTCTCATTAGCAGCCTGGAGCTGAACCTGGGGACAGAGAAAACCATGCCCTTTAAGCTCCTTCTTATCAATGTTCACCCTGCTGTTTACACATATGGTTATTTACAAATTCAATACAGTGCTATGCTCCAGCATATGGTACCAGTGCTTCCCGACAATGCATACCTGCCAACACTCTTGATTTCCCCAGGTAGCACCTGATTTTCCACCCCTTCTCCAGCTGGACTTTTGATTTACCATTACTATTAAAGAGTTCCTGATTTTCCGCATCTACACTTTAATGCACAACAAATTTTACTGTATTCCAGGAGCATTGCTGACACTAATAATATAAGCATAAGCTGTGAGACATACAAGCCCAATCCACCCCATGGTTAAAGCCACATCACACGCTGGTCTGCTGACCCTCATTGGGTTGTCCTAGAGCCCTGAACTGAAGATCAAAAGGGACAGATGAGATAAATCCTCCTTTACTGTATTGGATTTCCCATCTTTGCAATGCCTAAATCAATCTATTTTTTACATCTTCATTATGCACATCTCCCCTTGTGTCATTCATATTGCAATTTAAAAAAAAAATGAATGAACACTTCCCCAACCTTCCAGATTCTCCCTGCTGTTGGTCAGGATGAACACCCTTACAGCAAGCTGTAGCATCACTGGCTGGACCAGTGTCTGACAGCCAAGAAGACAGCCTAAGTGTAGCATAGCATAATTATGTCCACAAAAATATATATTGGGGTCTCTACTAATGCAGTCCACCCCTGCAGATCTGTGACATTCCTGACCTCCATGAGGAAGACCCCACAACTTCTAACATATGTGTAAGGAACCCTGAATACCCTCATTGATACCCTGGACATCCTGCAGGGTCCCAGAGAAAAACAACTAGGGGCAGCAAACCATAATCATATCATAGTAGGTGCCCCCCTGTCTCTTTTCTGTAAAGTGATATTAGAATATACTACAGACTTCAGTCCGACAGAGACAGGTCCACATGCAGGGACATTGTAGGGCTAAATTGGATTGGGTGTGAGTTGCAGTACTTTCAGGATGGTTGCTATAGTAACATGAGGACAAGAAGGTTCTTCCTGCACTGCCCTCACCATTCAGGACAGTCCAGGCCAGAAGAGCATGCACATTGTCCCTCACAGCTCTGGATCAGTCTTACACATTCACAGTAGTATATATTAAGCTACATGCTAATTTTACACACAGGCATTGTTCACAGCATAAACCATGCAGTAGAAATAAGGAACTCCATGAGGCCACAGTTAAATTTAACCAGGCTTTGAGTCCACATGATACTGACTCCTGTACTGTTGTTGTTGTGCTGTTGTTGAAGGCCATGACACACTGACTCCTGTACTCTTTCTGAAGGCTGTTACACTGAGTTTCATGCTGTTTCTGAAGGCCGAGTCAAACTGACTCCCTCGCTGTTTGTGAAGGCCAAGTTACACTGACTCCCATAATGTTTCTGAAGGCTGAGTCATACTGATTCCTGTGCTGTTTTCGAAGGCCGAGTCAAACTGACTCCCTTGCTGTTTCTGAAGGCTGAGTCATACTGACTCCTGTGCTGTTTCTGAAGGCCGAGTCACACTGACTCCCATGCTGTTTGTGAAAGTGGTGTCAAACTGACTCCCATACTGTTTCTGAAGGCCACGTCACACCGACTCTCATACTGTCCTGAAGGCTGAGTCATACCGACTCCCGTGCTGTTTCTGAAGGCCAAGTCACACTGATTCCCATGCTGTTTCCGAAGGCCGAGTCAAACTGACTCCCTTGCTGTTTCTGAAGGCCGAAACACACTGACTTCTGCACCTTTTTGGAAGGCCATGTCACATGGACTCCTGCACCTTTTTGGAAGGCTGTGTAAGGTGTTTCTGAAAGTTGTGTAACAGTGACTCCTATACTTTTCCTGAAGTCACACTGACTCCTGTATTCTTTCTGAAGGCCAAGACTCATTGACTCCCATGCTGTTACTTTAGAACTTGTGACACTGACTCCTGTGCTGTTTCTGATAGCCATGTCATACTGACTCTTGTGCTCTTTCTAAATGCCTAATCACACTGACTCTCACACTGATTCTGGATGTTGAAACATACTCACTCCTGAACTCTTTCTGAAGGCCGTGTGACACTGACTACTGTACTCTTTCTGAAGGCTGAGTCACACTGATCCCATGCTGTTTCTGAATGACAAGTCATACTGACCCCTCTACTCCTTCTGAAGGCTGTCACACTGACTCCCATGCTGTTTTTCGATGCCGTGTGGCAGACTCTTATGCCTTTTCTGAAGGTCGTGTGACTCTGACTCCTGTACTTTTCTGAATGTAGAAACAGACTGACTCTTGTACTCTTTCTGAAGGCATATTTGACAAAATATGTGTGAATCTGCCCTTGTGATAATGACAGAGTGCTGAACAACTAAAAGACCTGTACCCACAATGTGATTTCCCTAACAAAATACTTTATTAACATGCGATACTGAGAGTGAGTCTTACTGTTTTATGATTTTTTTTTTTCTTTTGTTTAATTTTGTCCAGTGAAGATGCATGTTCACTGCGGTTGTTTTAATAAATAGTGTCCTGCTGCTTTAGCTCATTTAATTAATAAAGAAATTAATGACAGGTGTAAGGTGTCACCTGTCAGGTGCTTGTGTGAAACTGCAGTAGGCATGAATCACTAGCACTGAATATTAATGACAGCATGATTAGATTTTTATTTAATTTTCATCGGCATTCTCAGTGGATCAGAAGCCACAGCTCTTCTCTTAATTGAAAGGGTAGAGAATGATTACATACCAGACTCTGGCAGGACGAGTTTTCACAGCTGCCTTCGTTAGTGAGTGTTTGGCTAATTGGATAGTAATGGGCTAGCAAAAGCAGTAAACTTTACATATAATTTTAAACACTTTCATCAATGTAAAAACATTTTCAGAAATGTTCAGTCCTCTTGAGAGCAACAGTATGAAAGCAAATGAGTACTTCAAGTAGGATTGCACACAGAATCACAAAAATAAGAGAAACTGCTTCTTTTTTTCTACTGTGGGAGGTACACTATATGGCGAAAAGTATTGGGGCACCCCACCAAATCATTGAATTCTGGTGTTCCAATCACTTCCATAGCCACAGGTGTATAAAATCAAGCACCTGGGCATGCAGACTGCGGCTACAAACATTTGTGAAAGAATGGGTTGCTCTCAGGAGCTCAGTGAATTCAAGTGTGGTGATAGGGTGCCACTTGTGCACTTGGCTACTAAATATTCCACAGTCAGCTGTTAGTGATATTATAACAAAACTCAGCCATGAAGCAGTAGACCACATAAAATCACAGAGCGTGAACAGCGCATGCTGAGGCGCACAGTGTGCAGAAGTCGCCAACTGTCTGCAGAGGCAATATCTATAGACTTCCAAACAAAATGTGGCCTTCAGATTAGCTCAAGAACAGTGTGTAGAGAACTTCATGGAATGTGTTTCAATAGGCTGAGCAGCTGAGCTCTACAAAATAGAGCAAGTTGAGGGAGGTGTAAAAAGACAATTTCCCCACGGGGATCAATGAAGTATTGATTATTAAGAGGCAGCGTGTGGCTCAGTGAGCTAAGCCTGTCTGCCTGTAATCACGCGGTCACCGGGTCAAACCCAGCCTCAGTATGTCTGCGGGTCCTTAAACAAGGCCCTTAACCCCCAGCTCCCTCGGTACTGCAATGGGTGGCTGCCCTTCATGGACAACTTACTCCACAAAGAGCAAGTTGAGGCGTAAAGACAATTTAAGTATCAATTATTATTATGGTGTGGGTTTTTTTTCAGGGGTTGGGCTTGGCCCCTTAGTTCCCTTAGTTCCAGTAAAAGGAACTCTTAATGCTGCAGCGTTCAAAGCCATTCAATTTCATGGGAACAGCTTAGGGATGGCCCCTTCCTGTTCCAACCTGACTGTGCACCAGTGCACAAAGCAAGGTCCATAAGGACATGGATGAGCAAGTCTGGTGTGGAGGAACTTGACTGGCCTGCACAGAGCCCTGACCTCCACCCAATAGAACACCTTTGGGATGAATTAGAGCAGAGACTGTGAGCCAGGCCTTCTCGTCCAACATCAGTGCCTGACCTCACAAATGTTCTCCTGGAAGAATGGTCAAAAACTCCAATAAACACACTCATAAACCTTGTGGACAGCCTTCTCAGAAGAGTTGAAGCTGTTTTTTTATATATGATGCTTAATGTATCACAACACATCCATGTGAAGCACTTTGGGACAACTCTGTTGTAAAAGGCGCTATATAAAAATTAATTGAATTGAATTATAGCTGCAAAGGGTATGCCAATTCCATATTAAAGCCTATGAATTAAGAATGGGATGGCATTAAAGTTAATGTGTGCGTAAAGGCAGGTGTCCCAATACGTTTGGCAATGGTATATAGAGCAAATAGAGGACATCTACATAAGTACAAAGAGGATGAACAATCTGTGCACACACACAGCTAGAGGTACATTCAAACACACACCTTTGACTTAAAATGGACTGTTAAACTGTTTATTTCCAGATTCACCACCATGTTGATGTAATATTTGAACAATTTCAGTAGTGGTGCTGCAATACAACTTTGCAATAACATGTTAAAAACATCACAGCTGCAATCCAAATCTAGTGCTCATTTATGGATAATTCAGCATAGTTTTTTGACTTCAAAGGAAGAAGTCCAAAGGCATGTTGCACTGAGCATGTATAATGCATTCAAAAATTAAAAAAAAAACAGCCTTGAAATTCCTTGATCCTCTGTGTGCTGCAGAAATCCTTTACATAATGCAGAAAGAGACTTTCCGTATTTGGGTACAGATTCTTTATATCTGCTCCTTTGAGCATAGCAGCTATGTTGCATCATCATAGCCAGGATCTACATCCTAAAGTCTATGTATAAAAGACACAGGGAAAAACACCCGAACAAATACAGGCAATATGCAGGTTTACACAGATGCCCAAGAACGATTCTTAGTTTGTGCTGCGATTTTTGATTGTAGACAGAATTATTAGTAGCCAAAATCTTCAGTGGCCCTTTCAAAGCAAAATTTTATCACTTGTACTCAAACTGTAAATTACTTGAAAATAAGGTGGAATGGCGGGTGGCATGGTGCCCCTCCCCTTTCGCACATGCTTTCTTAAACAGTCAAACAGCCAGAAATTAGACAAACTAGTGTTACTAAATTGCCCTCCATACCCAGACCATATGAATGACTAAATATTTGAGTTATGTACTAAAGGGTAACACATCCAGTTCATATTGCAATAATAACTCATTAAAAGGAACCTAAAGAACCTACTGGCAGACTGAAGCATGTTGATTTATATAAGCTTACCTATGCAAGTCTGTTAAATCAGAATAGTAAAATCAGAATTGTTCTTACATTGATAAATGTACTACTAATAAATTGCTTAATATACTGCATTGTGCAGTAAATGTGTAATATTTCATCATCCATCCATGTAACAATGCATTATGTAACAATGCCACAGTATGTAATACCTTGATAAAATGTAAAGATTTTATCACATAATGTGATGTTATTACATAATGCATTGTTTCATACGTGTAACAATACATCATGTAATAACACTGCATTAGGTAATAACTTGACAAAATGTAACAAAGTTACATTATAAACAGTTACATTATAATTTTATATTGCAACATTATCCTACTGCTATTATCATCATCATCATCAGTATCAACATTCAGTTTGTTACATTCTGTCATTATATAATGCAACGTCATTACATAATGTGAGTTTACAATCTATCTTGAACCGCTTATTCTGGTCAGGGTTATGGGGCAGCCTGGAGCACATTCTAGGCAGCCCAGGGCACAAGGCTGGGGAACACTAGATGAGATGCTAGGCCATCACAGCAAATAACATTACTTCATTCAAAAAGTGACATGATATGACTCACCAAATATGGAAAAAGATAAAAATTAAACAAGAAAACAAACTATCTACTATCTCTCTACTCCAGTATAACCTGTTGAACCAGGTAAGAACAACAACTGCAGAAATTCACATTATATGCTCTCTACCTACCCACTCTATATACTCTATTTAATCATTTAGGTCAACAATTCAGCTTTACCAGTGATATTTCCCATTTGAGTTGGCACATAAATGTGGTATTTTTATTCCAGTTCTCTATTTTTAGTTCAGTGAAAAGCAATATTTAAGTATATTTATAAGTGATATTCTCTGTGAGGTGAGTCAGCCTTTAGCTTGGTGCGCTTACCCTTGAATTCACCTCGATGGCTCCTATCTACAATTACAGAATCAAGATCAATTTTCACAGAAAGAAGCAATCTTTCTCATTCAGAGAGCCACTAAGAATGATCACACCTGCTAAGAAGTCTATGCTTTCAAATGATGAATCTTAAAACTTAATACATAATAATAACAATGCAAACAACTCAGCAAGAGACAATTGCATTCTGGAGTCCAAAGTAAATTAAAATTTTTAAGTTTAAATTTGAAGATAACTAACTTAAAATATATATAAAAATGTTCAGTACCAATGTCATTTGATTGCCCTAATTAGAAATTACTAAATCTCAACTCCTTTCAAAGGAGTGATGGCATCTACTGTTGTATTCTGAATGGTACACATGAAGTAGATACTTTGTGAGGAAAGTTTATTTTAAAAAGACATGGCAAGTCTGTATAGAAAATAAGATTAGATCAATACTACATTAAATATTACATTCCTTAGCACTAATGGATCTTCTGTGAGTGAACTAAGCAATCTCAGAATTCCTGGATTTTACAAGCTCTGGTTTCAGCATGATGAGAAGTTTTTACCCGAGTCCTCTCTACCCTCACTGACCGGTTGTGTGGGTGCTGTTTTCTATAATTCACAAGCTTACAGATTTTAACTAGATATAATTGCACTTCCTTTGAAGAGCTTACTTCTTCTTTGCCCAGTTATTTGTCTGCTCTGACCACACCCAGGCCTATAACTCAAGCACCTTCTTATTTTTTGAATCGTAATTTTTAGTTTTCTTTGTAACAAAGCTGGTTGTAAAAGTGCACTCACTAAATAAAATCCTATTCACTGAGTGATTTCATGCACTCATTTTTATTCTCAACCATGTATTTACTTATTGCATAGTTAATAACTACACAACCCAGAAAACCAAGCATTGATCGATACCTAACACATGATACAGAAACATGAATTTACACATGACGTCATACTGAATGGCGCAGACAACACAGCTAATCAGAGGATATTGCATTTTCAGAAAAGAAAAAATATTGTCTATCTTTATCTGTACCAATGACCAGCCCCAAGTAAAAGACTGTTCAATCATTACTTGCATTTGGATATAGGAATCCATTTCATTCTCATAGGTCTTCACCTTAATCTTCCACATTCACATCAGTATTAGCTGGACTGTAGTCATATTACTGATCCAAATGTCCTTTGAAATTCGTCAGGAAGAATCTGATCTTACAAATAATATCCAGACTTACAAATAGACTAGTCAATGAGCAGCATTCACAACAGCAGAAAAATCTTTTATGTGCACTGTAACTAAACAGGCTTACGCTATGATGGACAACATGGATGAATCAGGGACATGCTTATGCATTTGACAGCGTAATGCATATAAATACAGGATACCTGTTAGCTCATGGGAATTTTACTTAGGGCAGAAGGAAAAATGATTGGTTCAGAGAGATAACCAATCAATTGAGGGTCTTGCCTCCTCAATTTGCTTGGACCTACCTCCTCTACAATCTGATTGGCTATCTCTTTGAACCAAGCATTTTTCCTTCTGCCCTCAGAACATATTTTTCAAGTAAAACTCCCACGACCTACCTGTTAGTTGTGGAACTTAATGCCTGTTAGTTGAGTACTGCCCATCCCCTCTCCCAACTACTAAAGCTATATTAAAGCCAAAAAATCTCTAAAAACATTTGCAGATCCATCCATGTTTCCAGCCTGCTTTGAACACTATATCAGTTTTCTTCAAAAAAATAGTTAATTTGTGATATTACTTATTCTTTATGAGCTTTGCTAACACATTTGTTGTTTCACTGTTACCAACCCATGTTTACTTAAAGTGTGTGAAATCTGACCTTGATCTTTAAACATATCAGTGTCAAACTGTCAGTCCTCAGAGTTGATTGTTGTGCTCTTTCATCACCAAGGCAAAGAGAGGTCACCAATTCAAAAAAGCCTCACAGAGGCTTGTGCAAATAAATAATGATGCCATCTGCCTAGAATCTCAAGTGAATGTCTTTTTGCAACATGATACACATTGCATGTGTTATTTTAGTAATTAACAATAAATGGCAATATGTCCTTAAAACTACACCATGATAAGCAACATGTAGAATCTCAGAAAGTTAGCTGAGATGTCCCAGGCATCTCACAAGGATGCCATCTGGTCAGCTCTCAAGGAGGCTGGACACCAGAATTCTCCCCCACAGGGATCAATAAAGTTTCATTTCATCTTATTTTAAAAACTCTGTATTTTCAGCATCATCAAATATATTCCCCTCAGTCTTCATTAAATGTAGACCTCTTTGTATGATTTCCTGCAATCTCTCATATAAATCATGCATTCTCCATTAGGGGGTTTTAAGCAGTATACATTTTCTGTTAAGGGGTTGTTGTAAGATTAGTATGTATGTATGTATATTAGTACCTGAACATACCCCATGTACATTTATATTTATATATTTATATACTTATATATCAACCTCCTCATCTCTGGCACCAACCACCAAAGCAAATTCCTTGTATGTGTGAACGTACTTGGCAATAAACCCGATTCTGATTCTGATTCTGATCTTCTTCAGTGTAAGTATTCACTTACAGTTATTCAAATGCTCTATAAAAAAGTGGCATCTTTTTTATTGTAGTTTTAAATCAATTTGATAAATTAACCCTATTGCAGATACAACCCATATTATATTTAAAATACAAGAATTTTACCTGTTTGGGGTTGTTCTTCACTTCACTGTAGGAGTCTACAGATTTAAATGAGCTTCAGCTGTTCTAGGACAAGCATGTCTTGCTCAGCCATTTTCCTGGTGGTGAATCTGGAAATAGAGTACAGACAGGTGACTCAGCCTGGCAGACCCACAGAGCATCGCAGCAGGGTCAATCGAGGAGTTGGAGCAGGGTGCAGTTGCTGTTCTGAAAGTCACTGTGCTCACTTTAGCACCGTCAAAACAAAACACAGCCTCTTAGTCCTAACACAGACAAACCAGAAAACAAACCACATCAGGAAAAGTACAATATGTGGGATGTGAGGTTGACCCCAAGCAGTTTTAGCACACACCACCACTGAGCTGTGGTTTATCTTCACTGGTATTTAATACATGTGTTGCATGCACTGTTTCTACTGGTAAGGCAGATCACTGGCCATCTAATGCCCCAGTTATGTTTCCATGTCTGTGCTCACACCTGCTAGCTGTACAGATGCAGAAAAGTATTACTCAGCCATGAATATATATTATACATATAATGTTTTTGACATTGAGGAAACAGTTAAAACTAGCTACAACTTTATTTTTTTTATTATTTATTTCGCCTTCTTAAGCATAAACTAGATCAGGGGTGTCAAACTCCAGTCTTGGAGGGCTTGAGCCCTACGCATTTTTAGGTTTCCCCACATTTAATACACCTGATTCAACTCCTTGCACCTCCTTGTGCTAATTAGCACACAGCTCTTGAGCTGAATCATTTGTGGTGGAACAGAGAAAGAACTAAGCTACACAGGGCCCTCCAGGACTGGAGTTTGACACCCCTGAACTAGATCCTCCACTTGATTTCAAACTGGCTGAAACTGAAGTCATGCATAACTGTGTCTGGAAAAGCATTTCTACATGCTATCTTCATTCTGACTTAGCTCTATATAATGAAATCAAAATATCTAGGATTAATATGTATAATATAAAATTTTACTTATATTTTAAATGAGGCTGAAAATATTGCCAAAAGATGCAGAAGATTTAGTTATTAAACAATTCTGAAACAGAAGAATTAACAATGCATGTTAGTTAATTAGTTTCCAAAGAGTGGTCCTCTTACTCTACAAAAGTATCACATGTAGTCTGGATTCTACTTCACAAGTTATCTGCTACAGGTGTGGCCATGGTTCTACTCTGTAATCTGTCAGATAACTTAATGCTTTCTTACTTAGTTGTGTGTTTGTTCATGTTCCCCTGGTCAGTCTTGATTTACTGATTTGTGTTGGTTATGTTGGTTCTAGGTTGAGCTCTTGATTGGTCTCTGGTTCTGATCTGATCTCCAGTTCATTGTCTAGCAGTTATGTCATGAGCTGATATCAAAGATCAGAATCAGGGCCTATCCAGGCATTTTTTAATTGATTGGTACCAGGTACCATAGCCCGATTGATCTAATTTCCCACATCCACCTAATTTTCAGCAGTTGCACAGATTGTACGGTTCCGTCATAGGCTGCAGTAAGTCTGAGGCACATGGCTTGAAACTACAAACTATTGAGATGTCAGTTGTGTGGAAATTCTTTAAATTGGAAACTCAATGTAGCTAAACAGCTACATGCAATGTTTGCAACGGCATCCTTTTGAGAGGAGGTAGGAACAGTGCGTCATTTAATTCAAATCTAATTTGGCACTTGCAAAATATAATAAGGAAGAACACTGAGAAATCACGAGGCACTCGGACGAACAATGCACCAATGCCTACTTTATGTATATTTAAATATTTATTAAAAGACTGGATTGGGACTTGGAATCAGCAGATATAAATATTGAATCAATCAGATAGAATTAGGATACCAAAAAAAATTGGATCAAGAAATCCCTAGCTTAGCATCCTGGATTCTGTTTGCTTCTTGCCTGATGATTGAGTCTAACTTATCTATCTCAACTAACAGCTATCTCATGACAGTCCTGTTAGTACCAAATCAGGTTGTCAAAGAGGTTTCACAAGTGGAAGATTTAGCATTGTGTATGTACGTGGCTTGGGCTGTGTCCAATGGTCATTGCCATTCCCTTGTTTATAAATAACAGTCTATTTTTGCAATTGTATCTATTCTATCTTTGAATATCACTCAAAAAGAGCTGCAATAATGAACAGTGTTTTAAATTATGTAAATCAGATTGAAGGTTGACATGAATTGATTTAAGAGTCCACTTCTCAAGTAAACCCTGTATCTACCACTGCGTAAACACATTTCATTTTGTAATATTTTTTAAGAGAATTTTTGTGTAGGCCAGGACTATTTTTCAAACCAGGTGCAATATATTACCATCTGCCTGTGTGTTATAAATACAATGAATATCCTGTCCTTTTCTGGACTTAACCATTTGGCTCAGAGGTGAGTCACAATTTAAATCTGTTTTGCTAATGGATGGCATGGGGTAACGGTGGGTGGCTCTACCGCCTCATACAGCCTGGGCCGGGAGGTTGAATTCTGCCCCTGCCCTGAGAGTCTGGAGATTGTGGTCTCTGCAGGTTTTCTACTACAACACAAAGACCAGAATTTAGGTGAAATTGTGTCTCTAAATTGCCAATAGTGTGTGAGTGTGTACATGTGTCTGCCCTGTACGGGACAAGCTTCCTGACCAACGTCCACGCCTGTGCTCCCTGGGATAGGCTCCCATGTGACCCTGTACTGCATAAGTGGCTGGAAGACAGTTTCATTAACAAATATACACCTGTTCAGAGTAAAAGCATCACCTGCTATATCATTGCCATAAACCTTGTAGTAGCCAATTCATGGAAAGAGATCCAAAGAGGTCTTCAGCACTGTGTGCTGCTCCATTTCACTTTCGTCATATTTGGTCTTTCTGCCAAGCATGCTGTTACCAAACATACAACTGAACCACACTTTCACACTTGTTAATAAAAGCCCACCTGGTGGAGACTATGATGCAATATAGATCACGGCCCATATACACACACTCATCTACAATGTAAACATTGCAAAAACAATTTAAAGCAGTAATATACAACCCTCCAGATCCAGATAATATTGGATGTGCCAGAAATGACTGCACCGACATATTAAACAGTATGACTTCCTCAGTATCTAATAAAATACACAAACACATTGTGCACTTTACCTCAATTACACTCACTTTATCTGAAATGGAAGTAAGGCTAATTACCCAGTAATTGGTAGGAATGACTCTGTCCTGGACCTCAGTGAGTCTCGCTGTCACTGTTGCATTAAACCTCCAGGGCTGGGGTCTTGAATCCCATGTAGCTGCGTGTTCTTTCCGTTATTCATCGTATGTGTGTGAGTGTGTATGCTGCAACGGACTGGCTTCCCATCCAGTGTGATCTCCTGTTCTGGATCAGTGGTTAGAAGATGGTGGATGGTGTGTCTGTTCTGTAGATTGGAATAATATCTGTTATTTCCCAATATTGGATATTCATCCCATCACTGATTTCTCAAATAAGTGAATAATAATCAATTATATATAAATATATCAAAGTATCAATTTCCAATACTCTTGGGAACTGAAAGTTCCAGATATTTTTTATTGTTATTTTATTACTTTAAGGTCCTATGTCCCTCACATTCACTTCTCCAATGCAATGGGGAATAAACAAACAATCTGGTCAAATGTGTTCAGAAGATACAAAATAATTAATCATCCAGTGAGCCATTTTGCGATTTCACTCTAAAAAGGACTGATGGCCATAAGTAAAAGACAGAACTGTATGTGACAAACTGAAGACTTGAAGAAGTTAAATTGCTTTATATACACGGAGGATCTATAGGCCAGATGCCAAAGATGGAGATACCACAATCATTTATAGTTCCAAAAGAATTAAGTCATCACAAACAATTACTACACTGCATTTTCTCCTTTAGACCTAAGCTGGATCTGTTTGAGAGTCACATGAGCAGAGTAATCATAAAGATCTCAGTGCTTATCCTTCCACTTGTTTACAACCTCCAATTTCAGACAGAGGATATGTTTTTAAAGGAGTGTAGTGTCAACTGGCTGGGACATGTTTGAGTTTGTACAGATGGCGTCAGAGTCCTGCCAGATGGATGTAACAGTGTGGTGTCTGGCACATATGACTTTTCCTCAGTGTGAAATGGATACAGAAGAAAAGCCCAGTAGAAATGAAGGCCATTTTAATACTTTTCCCTGATTTTCTCCAGCATTATTACATTCTAGATTTGTATTACACTCTTTGGTTTGAAACATCTACCTAGTTAGTAGACAGTTAACATGCTCTGCTCTGATTTATATGCCTATTTTGTTACAACTCTCTTTGTGCTAAAAATCTCCTGTGGACATATAACAGATGCGTTGAATGAAGGATTGATACAAGAATCATCAACGACAGCCAATAACTCACAGACATCTTAAGAACAAACAACAAAACTATTGTATACATATACCAAATAAGGTGAGAGAGCCTCGCTAATATAAATCTTGTTGAACCCGATCTTAACCTTGTATGTTCTCTGTACCAGTTGGTTCCAACACCACAGGATTCCCATGGATTATTTTGAATTTAAAATAAAATGTTGTAATAGAATGACCTTATACATGAATTCCAACCTCAAATTTCGACTTTTCATACTGTAATCTTAGAGTTTCTACCTACAGCAATGACAGACACCCTGATTTACTTTAAAACAGTCAAAGAGAAAACACAACCAAAGAGGAAGTATTCAGATAAAACTGAAACACAACAGACACTGACCCCCACCATCTAGTATTTCACTGGCCAGTGTTCAGTCACTAGAAAACAAATTATGAAGTACTACAGTACTTTCATGTTTCACTCAGACATACATGACCACTATTATACAGGGCTCTGCCATACAGTTGAATGGCTTAACTGAATCGGACTGAACCTTCTTGGAGGAAAAACAGGGGAGGAATATGTTTGATAATGTGATGCACAGTACTACATGCATCTAGCTTCACTAACAGTCACAATCATCTGATGCTGTTATGCCTTCATTGTTAACATACTGACCGTCCTTGCAGATAAGCATGTCATTATACCAAGTACATACAGAGGTATGGGGATGCTGTGTGGCTCAGTGGGTTAGGCTGCTGTGCCTGTGATCAGAAGGTCACTGGTTCAAGTCTCAGCATTAGCACAGGAATTTCACTGTTGGGCCTTTTAGCAAGGCCCTTAAGCGCCATCTGAGCCTGCTTTCTGAATTGATATTAGTTTGGATAAAAGCATCTGCTAAGTAGATGTCTTAAACAATTGAGGTTCAACTGATTATTCAGGTTGGATTTAGAGGCTACTTTGATGACAGTGGCTCTTGTTGACATTCATGTCAGTTATGCTTACTGTACATATCTTACCAAAATGGATGATACGAGATAAAGAGATGTAATAAAGTTGAAAAGTTATGGAGGGTCGGCATGTGAATACAAATTGTAACTGACTTCTAATGGTTAAGTCTAAATTGAACCTTATTTCCCAGTCTATAGTATACATATTTGCACAAGCATAAAAAAAACGCATTCAGCCGAAATGACTAAAATGATACATACCATTTTGAAGGTAATTCTCCAGAAAACTTTCAAGCATAATGTAAAAGCAACTAGTTACACATTTGGAGTAAATATCTCAGCATGATGCCTTCTGTGGTGCCAGAATGGATTCCATTTTCATTCAGTTGAGCAGCTAAAGGTAAAGCTACTGGCAGAATCTCACTGGCAGTTACATACTGCATCACTCTCTTCGATAAAGAGCCCATTAATCTTTACAAATATTGCTTATGCTTTTGCCCCATTTTAAATATGCTAAGCAGTTTCTATGTCCTTGATTTTCAATATTGAATATTGTGCTTTTCTGGACCTTTAACCTTATACGTTTCCCAACCACTGATTTCAAATATATGCATTACAGATTCTGAAATAAGTAAGATACACAGATCTTTTTGGGATGCTGACATTATGAATGGGGAAGAAGCATTAACGTTCACAGTTCACAGCTCAACTAAAGCACTGATAAGTAATGTTTTGAAGAGTAAAGCACAGATGTGTCCAGAAATGCCTATAGTTTGTATTCTGATGTGTTATACCTGCAATTCATTAGCAAAGAGCATCTGCTAAAGTACCTGTGAAGCACTGTATTTAGTAATGAGTGCTTGGATAATTTCTTCAGAGAGTTGTTAAACTCAATGGGAAAAGTTCCTTCAGTGCTAGGCTTTCATTATTAATTCTTCTGATCTGCATTATGAAAGTACCCAAAAATCCCATCAGATGTAAATCCTTTAATAGCAGAAATTTAACTGTATAACCTGAAGGTCTTACCAGTATTTCTATACCATGTTAGCTCTGGGCTTGAGTTGAGTAATTGCAGTGGGGTGTTATTCACTAGCTTGGATGTACTTCAAAGATGGAGACACAATGACCTTTTCAAAGACTGCATGAGATGCAGTTCTGTGACTTCCTGCTGTAGGAGGTATGATGATCATGATAGTCGTACAATATACAATTTACCTCCTATAATACACAGCTTACCACAAACTAAATAGACCTTTCCAATAGACAATGCAGCTGTGTGACTATTATAACAGAGCACTGGACTCACAAATAGGAAAGTGAGTTCATCAACAAGGAAATACCACACATCTTTAGAGAAGTCCGTGTTATTGTGGCATGAGAATGAGACAGATATTACGCAGCATTATGAAGCCTATTAGGACCGAATCAGATATTGCATACAGAGGCCCAGCTGATAAAAACAAGCTCAAGGTGTCTACATTGTATCTGTTTTAGGACTGGTGTGTGGGTCAGCAGGCTAAGCCCTTATGCCTATGAGCAGAAGGTTCTAGTTCAAGCACAGCCTTAGCAGAATAATCAGATGCCTGTGGTCCCTGGAGCAAGGCCCTTAACCCCCTGCTCCCTGGGCTCCACAAAGTGGCTGCCCCCTTGCTGTCACCCCCCCCTCCCCCCCCAATATAGCTCTCATCTCTATGAAAAGCAAGATAGGGCAAAGCAAATTTCCCTAGGAGGATTAATAAAGTATCATTATTCCATTCTAAAAAGCAGAAATTACATTTAGACAGTAAGTTTAACAACTTCATATTCTGTGTAACAGTACAATTCGTCTGTTAACTCTAAATATGTAGCATTGAGTGAAACTGGACAAAACCATGCTTATAACAAATAATTATGTAGATCTTAAAATTTTAAGGAATAAATTTCCATCCATGTGATTCTTCACAACCACTTACCCGTTGCGGTGGCTCTGAAGCCTTTCCCTTGAAGCCAGGGTAGAGAGCATCCTGAACTGGATGACAATCCACCACGGTGCATAAAATTACACACTACAGGCAATTTAGGAACACCAGTTCCCCTAAAGCACATGACACTGGAGTGTCCAAAGGAACCCTGTGGTGATACTGTGAGAGCACACCACAGACACAGAACTGGGGGCCAAAACCACAGCCTTGGGGGTGTGAAGCCAGACAGTGCTACCCACTGAGCCAAGAAACCACCCTGAATAATGTCCCCCCCAAAACATTAATAAGAATTTATCATAAAATATTTGGATTGTGGTATTAAATGTTATTGCCAGAACTACAGCAGTTATCTTTTAGCCTTAGACTAGTGTAACTTTACCCTCAGGTTTTCAGCGCAGCTTGAAAACTGTTTTAATATTCAAGCATGGGGAACTCTACATTGCAGCATGTAACACTGTTGTCCATCAGGGTGTCCATCTTTCATCTGTTTATCCAGTATACTATCTTTGGGACCTGGAGTCTATCTCAGGCAGCACAAGGCACTAGGCAGAGGACACCCTGAATGTGACGCCCCTAGCACTAAAGTCAGTCATAATTATCACCATCACCATACTCCAGTGAAACACTATTTTGGTGGTAACTAAGTAATTGCTCTCGATGGACATTTTTTTGTCAGCCAAGATATACCTGAAAACCACATTGCTTGCACATTTCACATCATTAAGTCATAAACTGACATTTACTTGCTAAATGACAAGGTCACTTTCATTGTGTGTTTTTCACTGTCAGTGTTATTATTTTCATTAAGCAGTATGTCTAAGTAGAAATGTTAAAGATAAGCCATCATTTTCTCTGCCTTTTATAGACATAATAAAAAACAATCACAGAATAAATCACAATGAAAGAAAATCCACATGCAAATCCAACATATTTCAAAATATAAAATAGTTTATGTTCAAATATGCTACACGATCAGATAAAGAATATATATCCAAATATGACAGATACAACATAACATAAGATTACAGCAAGACAAAACAAAACAATAGTCAGTAATGGTTATAAAAGTACAACATCATTTTTTCAGTGTTCTGCTTATTTTCATTGTTTTTGGTAATAAAAAGCAAACACAGTTTGAGACCAGATCCTTTACGTGTCTGATGCTTCATTTTCTGTTTACACCCTTTGTCTTTTCATATTCATATACCAATTTAATTTTGGACCAATTCATCTTCCATAGACAATGTGGTCCACATCCTTTCTAATCAAACCGAGATTAAACAGGGATTCCTGAAGTCCCAGAGCATCAATCGCAGAGCCACACCTGTCAAACCGCAGTGTTGTGCAAAATAATTTGATCCTTTGTCTTTCAAGTGATGGGACCAAATAGCAGAATTTATATCAATACCAATATATTTATATATAAAATTTCATTATTCTTCTGGAACTGGAGAACACCACTGTAATTATATACATAGTTCAGCTAACCTTGCTTGCCACTGTGTACCCACTGGTGCGAGAAGAAAATCCTTTAGGAATGCAGCTGCAGTAATACGTGTAATTTTCACTCACAAAGCCACATTAAAGACCAAATTACTCATGCAGTTTTTGCAGATTCCGTATTCAATGAAGGTGTTAGTTTGGTCTGAGGTTAAACTGAAATGCATGAACATACTTCTGAGTCCCTTCAGTAATCAGATCCATCGACTTTTCCAGACTTTGCTGTTCCAGATCTTTCGGATGAATTGATTCTTTCATTGCCATCAATCAACACAAAATATTCCATAATTAAAAACTGAAAATATATTTTTAAGAATTTTCACAAATATATAACAAATAAAACCCCCTTTTAACTGAGGTATCTGGAGTCTGCCACTGGGGTCACCTTTCGCAGAAATAACAGCTGCATGTCTTCCTTGCTGTGCTCCTACTAGCTTGACACACCTGCATTCGGACAATTTCTCTCCCTTGCAGATCCACCCATAAGGGATGGGAAATGTGGCCGAAGCATGATATCCAGACTTCTCTACAGATTTTCTGTGGGTTTCATCTCCAGGACTGTGCTGGGTCACTCAAGGACATTCAGAGGCTTGTTCTCACATCACTCCAGCACTATCTTGGCTGCAAGCTTCTGGTCGTTGTCATGCTGAAAGGTGAATCTTTGCTCTACTCTAAGTTTCTGTGCACTCTGGAGGAGGTTTTCTTCAAGGACCTTTCTATATTTGGCTTTACTCATCCCTCAGTGCTGGCCAATTTCCCAGGCGCTGCCATTGAGAAGCATCCCCTCGGGACGAGGGTGTCATCACCATGCTTCACTGCAGGAATGGTTTGGGGATGAACCTGCTAGTTCTTGCCAGAGTTTGTGTTTGGCATTCAGGCCAAAGAGTTCAATTTCTGTTTCATGAGTAAATCTTCTTCCTCATACTGTCAGAGAGCCCCTTGTGGTGGCGATTTTTATACACTTTTTACCAGATCTATGCTTTGACACAGTCCTACCTTGCACCTGTTGAGAGTTCCTTGGACTTTGTGGATTTGCCTTTATTCTGCCATACCCTGTGAACTCTGGAACTACATAAAGACAGATATTTACTTCTCTAAATCATGACCAGTCATGTGAATTTGCTACAGGTGGACTACAATTGCTTCCAGACACATCTGAGAGATTATCAAAAGCTGAATTTGTAGTGCCATAGCAAATGGTCTGAAAACTTATAATAAACATCAAATTATAGGATTTATTTTTAATACATCTTCAGCAATTCCAAAAAACACGTTTTCACTTTGTGATATTGAGATATTGTGTGTTGATTTCTCCAGTAACATCTTCAGTAATTGGTGTTACTTACAGGGAGAGAGGTGGTTCAGTGAAACTCAGAGGGGAGATTCTGCTTCACTGGATCCTCACTAATGCTGAAAGTCTATTAGTGTCAAATCATACACATTATTCTGTACATCCCCACCTCCCCCACCATGCATACAAACAAACAGCCAAGGAAAAAATTAAGATACAACTCTATATTTTTAAACAAATCTGCATTTTTAAATCCTGGTTTAATTGTGGTTCTACTGCCAAAAGGCAAAATTTGTAAGACAGCAGAACACATGAACCCTTAAAAGGAATGGAAACATTAATGGCAGGTGTGAAGCAGACTACTAGGACAGTTTGTATCAGGCTCCAATAAGCACGACTGAAGTCCCATAAAGCCCCATTAATGAGAAACACGGAAGAACCAAGCTGCAGTTTGCAAAAAAAAGTGTATTATTCACAACCATAAGCTGAAAAATGAGTGAGACAATTGTGCTGTGAGGTTTTAATTTTTTCCATGGCTGTATATTATGTGTGAAGGATATGAGTGTAACATCGGCAAAGTAACAAATACACTCAGTGACAAAAAAAGTTAAGAACACAAAAGTAATGGTCTGATTTGGATGTAATTTGGTACATGTGTAGGCCAGAGATGGGAATGTAAATGATTCGATTTGCAAGGACTTGGGATGTCTAGTCACCAGGCACAGAGGATGCCTTGTAGATGCACGTGAGGGAGTTTGATAGGGGTCACATTATGGGTCTGCATGAGGTCAGGTGGACGTATCGTGCAATTGCCCTGCATGTGGGGCATGCAGATGTCACAGTCAGCCGATGTTGGAACCAATGGGCACATGAGGGCAACCAGACACGTCATGAAGGTTACGGCTGCCCAGGACAGACCACACCAATGGAGGATTGTAGTATTGTGCGCCAAGCATTACAGAACCCCATAACATCTGCGCCTGCCATCCAGACACAGGTATAGGACTCTCTACAACATCCCACGTCATCCCGCACCTTGTCTCGAAGACTATGGGTTCACTGTCCCATGCATAGGCTGCTGTTAACACCAGCGCAGAGGCGGCTGTGTTTGGAGTAGTGCCATAACCGGTTTGATTACAAATAGCATCGTACCATGTTCAGCCATGAATCTTGGTTCTGCATTACCACGGATGGCCGTCGTGTGCATGTATGGCGGCACTGAGGGGAGAGGACCAATCCTGCTAATGTTGTGGAGAGACACACCGGCGTTACTCCTGGCATCATGGTGTGCGGAGCCATCTCTGGTAGTGATTCAGGGGAACCTGATGGCACAGCACTACGTCAGTGATATCCTGTGTCTGCATGTTTTATCCCTCCTGAGACAGCACCCTGGTACAGTCTTTCAACAAGACAATGCCAATCCACACATGGCATGTGTGTCTATGGACTGCCTACGTCATGTTGAGGTCCTCCTGTGGCCAGCCAGGTCCCCCGATCTTTCCCCAATTGAACATGTGTGGGATCAGCTGAGACGTCAAAAAAAAAAAAAAAGTTCGAGTTCTGATCGAATTTTCTCCATAAGAAATAATGGGAAACCAATTAATTGGTTCCTGGCCCCAAAAAATTACACAGAAATATGTTGGTTTTTTTTTAGCATTTAAACACAAAATGAACCGGATAAAACAAGAAGAGCATATACTGTACTAAACACATTTAAGTACATTTATCAAAACAGTAATTTTTAAAGTAAGAAAATAAATGTATCCAAACAATGTGTCCTGCCCCAATCGTCCGCTCCTTCCGCGTGCCACGCCCCCTCGTTAACCCCGTATGGAATCCCCGTGTGATCAGCTGTTTCTGGTTGTTTTCATTAGCCTTCTGTATTTCTTCCGCGTTTCAGTTTGTTTCCCTAGTCCGGTCATTGTATTGTCCCTCTGCGTTTTGCCTGCCTTACCTGTAATTAAACCCTGTATTCACCGATACCCTGACGTCTGCGCCTTTGTCTCCGTTCCGTCCCCGTTCGGCAAGGCAATATTATTATAATTAAATGTATTAATGGTTTATTATTAATATTAAAATAATGAATAAGAAATCTATATTTTTAAATGTATTTTATTATATGATAATAATTACTGTTACTGTCTATCATTGTCTAAATGTATTTTTACTGTCTAAATATATGTATTCAGCTAGTGTAAACATGCACGATGCTGTCACAGCGAATGCGAGGCTGAGACTGAAGCGTTACCCTTTGTTTCCGCTGAGAGACGTGCCGCGTGACTCATTTCCCTGTGCGTACAAGTTATCTTAGGTTGGCGTTCACGGTTTGACTTCTGAGATTCACATCGGGTTCTAGGTAATTTTTTTTCAAACTGGCTGGTTCGACTTTTAAGAAATTTGAGTTATAATGAGTTTGAGAACTGAGGTACTACTGTACCAAAATCAAAGGATTGACATAAAATCTGGAAGTAGTTAATTGTGAGATGTAGAATAAAAAGTAGTTCATAACCTAAATGCCCTGTTCCACATATGAAGCAGCAAACAGTAACCTGTTATTTTCAAAAGGAAAGGTGGTGTTCTGTTTCCTGCAAATTCTGCATTGTGGACAGTGTGGTGGTTTGGGAAGGGTTGCTCTAGTCTGTGGAGCTGTTCTAGTTTGGTAGAGGTAGCAAGAGGAAACCGCTGATGGTACACATGACAAGTGTTCCTGTGTTCATGCAGGTCCATATTATTTTCTGTCTGATGTCTCAAAAATTGTGAATTGTGAACAAAATGAATTGTGAAACGGTCCATCCCATATGGACATATCCCCCCCATCTCAAAAGTGACCAACACATCAAGAAGAAAGTGTGGAGGGGATATTAAGAGCTGGGGGTGGGTGTGAATAGGCAGGCTGGGGTCAGTTTTACATGCAGCAGGGAGGGAAAGGCTGACAGTCAGGAAGGGCTGCACAACTTAAAGTGATGGAACACTTTGCCTAGCAAATGGGCAGGACAAGATGACAATGACACAGAAAGGGGAAGATGGGAGAAGTGGTGTCATTTTGGAGGCAAAGGTTTGGCCATACTCATACTCTGACAGTGATATTATTCTGGTCTCCAAGGCGAAGCTGCATGTCTCCATCCTTACCTACCAAAAGGTTCACCATCATGGATTTCACTTTCCATCCATAGCACATCATTAGACATGATGAGTCAGATTAGGAAAACTCCAGGAGCACATAACTTTTGGAAGAGAACATATAGAATGCAACCGCTGAAGAACAGCCAGTTCATCCTGTGTGATGAGCAAAGCAGAAATGTCCCCACCAGTGCCACTAGGCACTGTGCAGTACCGCCTCCACCTGCTCCTGTGGAGATGATTAAAGACAGGGAGCAAACGGTGCCACTAATGCAGCCAGACATCGTTTGAGACTCACTCAAACCCGAGGACAAACACCAATGGAATCAGTCAGAAAAACTCGCCATATCTACAAATCAAGGACAACAGTGAAAAAGGCAACATTTCTATAGCACTAAGCAGAGACAGCAGACAGTCATAAGCTGACCAGAAAAACAACATATTTCAAAAAATATATATTATACCAATAATAAATGTGTCTCTTAGCAATGAGTCAATGATTTTGCTGCAAGGTCTATTAACTGTAATAAACAAGGTCAAAAATACAGTATGAAATTATATAATACCTATTGCCTCCAGATCATCTGAAGTAATGAGCCATGATGGAATTTCTCCATTCTAAGGGCCACCATGCAGCAGTGAAACTCGCTACAATGTTCAGACATGTCTTCAGCTTTCCAGTTCATTTCCACCACTCCATCTGGGTGCTTAACTTTTTTTGTCATTTATATATTTATATTTCAGTTTGTTTTCACATGCATTCCAAGACAAATGAATAAATAAAGCTTGACATTTCTCGGTTAAATATTTCAAGCAACAAACACATTAAGTGAAAAAATCTCGACAGCATTTTCCATGCTGAAGTATTTTGACTTTATTTTCCAGAGAATTTAATGCATTTTTGCCAGTCATAACATCTGTCTAATAACTATCTCTTTGACAATTCAAGCCAAGCAAATTCAGAACAGAGTATCAGGGAAAATGTTTGTGCTATATAAATAAAATTTAACTGAAAGCCATATTTATTTAATCTAACTAATCTATTCTGAATACACATTGTAAATATTATTAATATATTCTTGCATTTGTTACATTTTCTTGTAAATAAGCACTTAAGATTTGGGAGTATTTCAAAGACAGAAAAATGGTATAATTCACAAAAAGACTGTATAAGTACATTAACCTGCGAAGACTACAATGTGTCAGAAAGATCCAGGACAACATACAAGTTGATTTACTGCTAGGCTGAGCAGGAATATTCTTCTCAGAATATGTCAAACATGTCACACAAGAAAAAAAGCCGGTATCTATGTCAAAATGTCATCTTTGATAGAAACACCTGATTCATGCCTAAGAAAAGGAGAATGGGTCTGTGCAGCCTCCTTTGTTTTAAACAATACCACTAGAGTCACTCTCCAGAAATCTGAATATTAAACCTTCAACCTCACAAGATAAATATTTCTGAAGGGTTTTGATAATTCTGTTAAAAGGATTTTACAGTACTAAAAGTTGTGTAATTTTCACTTGAACACCAGTTCTGGCAGAAAAAAAACAAAACTGGACTGTTGGACAGCACAGAAAACACAAATATGATTTTGAGTCAGACTGCCAACATATCATAAGTAAACAAACCATGTAAATGCAATCAGCACCCTTCTCCATTTCCAAGAAACAGCATCTAATTCTGGACACCATATTTCCCTCATAATCATGAGCAGTAGGGTCACTTACTGTGTCACCTGCCGAGGGTTAACACGTGCTAACCTTAACTACAGCCTGGCTGTGGTAATCTGTTTTTGGCCCTGTATTTAATCAGTGGAGACCTACTGCCCCTGAAGTACCAGCCAAGGGGAATTCAATTACTTTGTCCCATTTATCACAGCTGATCCTGATCCTGTCAGGAAGAGTGTGTACAGTTAGTCTTCATCCCTCAGCTCAAGCTGTCTAGGCCCAGTACAGCAGACAAGAGACAATAAATATTGTCACTCTTTGCATTTTGGGCTGTATCTGTCACTATGCCAAAAACTGACACAAGATACAAGTTATTTAAAGAGAAAATTAACCCTCAATTAAGTTTCACGGCATGAATGACCTTGTGTCAATCACATATAACTAGTAAACTGGATGAATGAAACAGAATTTTCTTGAAGATTGTATTTTCCATATTGTGTCTGATCAAACCAATAAAACATAGTAAGGAAGACATGCAATTCCCTTCTAAAGACCTCTCTATACGCATTACCCATGGCATCCAATGAAGACCACTTTTGGAAGATCCAAACATTGCATTATTCATTAGAATCTGAGGGACTGAACTAATGACATTTACTGATGTGTTGCTACATGATTGTGTGTTTCTCTTGTCTAAGCAGCCTTTTTTAGTCATTCATCATGAGCATATTTCTGCAATGCAGATATTCTAAAAAGAGCAGTCATTAGGACACTATAATAGAGTATCTATATATACACCACATATAAGATTTATCCAAGGATTATTTTCGGGAGCTGAATTTGAAGGAAAAACCATGAACATGGGGACCAAGAAGCATCCTAAAGAAATTAAAGCTACACAACAAAAAGGGGTACAAAATTATATATAAATATAAATGTAGCTCAGTGGGTACTGCTGGCTCCATAATTAAGGAATAAAAGCATCAGATATTACTTAGATACTATACATGCAAGGGCAGCTAATGAGTAGCCAGCAATTACTATGAAGGACCTACAGAATCTGTTGGTAGACAGTGCAAGATCAGGCCACCAAAGCCTATATCAAGAGCCCTATAAACACTGACACTTCAAAAAAAATACACTTCACTCAAAACAAAAGAACTCAAAGCCTGCCTGGGATTCTGCAGACAGAACCACAAGGAGTTGTGGTGCAGTGAAACCAAAACTGGTCAAAATGCAAAGTGCTTTCTGTAGTTCAAGGTAACACTGCCCATACCACAAAAACACCACTCCATCAATCAAGAATAATGGTAGCACCATTATGCTATGGGGATGGTTCTCACCAGCAGGGTTATCCAGTCATAACTGAAAGAATGAACTTAGCAATGGTGCAAATTACTGCAAGGGAGCCAGATTCAACTGAATCAACTTTTATATAGTGACATTCTCAATCTTGTTGGCTTAAAGCACTTAACGCAGAGTCACAATAGCACATACCAACATACCACAGTTTAGAATAACAGTAGTGTAAATGGATCATAAGATAAATAAATTAAACTCCATAAACTGACAGAATAAAATGGCTGGCAGAAGCTTCACAAGAAATTCATCTTTAATCAGGACAATCAGAACCCACAGCAAAAGCAACTCTGGCAAGCAACAATGGCAAGAATGTAAATGTCAGAGAGTAGCCCTTCAAGAACTCCTTCAAGAATGTATAGCATGATTTAAACATCCCACAGTCCAAATATGCTGTCCATAACCATAACAAGGGCACAAAACTCATACAGTCATAGACTCAAAGCGGTCATTTTGGCAAAAGGTGGTTCTACCAAATAGGCCTACTAAGTATGATATTTGAAAACTTATGAAAGTATTAGGCTAATTTTTCAGTTTTTGAACGAGTAACTGTGGGGATGTGCACCTCCCAATATTCCTTCATCTGCTCTCCCCCAGTCACAAGACCTTTGTATTTAAATTAAATTAGGTTTTGTCCTCCCCATTATCAAACTCTCTCCTACTCCTTTGCATGCAAGGCATTGTACAGACCAGAGCAGAGTATTCATTACTACATACTTATGAGTAGCTCAGTGGGGAGTCTGCCTCTCAGTACACAAATTTGTCTTCTTATTAAAGGAAGCAGTAACCTAGCAGAGCCTTTTATGAGTGTTAGCAAGACATTTCTGCAGCAACATTCAGTCACTCTTTCTTCATGCAAAGATGTCACTCTAAACCTCAAGACAACAGTTATCAGGTAAAACTCCATTTCCAGAGTTAACTCTGGAACAGCATCCAGTTTGTTGGCATTGAATAACCATCTGTGTACTAAACTTTAACACACTACCATAAGTAAATTTTAAAACATTCATTATTCATTCAGGTAAACAACACAGGACCATGATGACCCAGGAGCCTATCCTAGGAAACACCAGTTTGTCACTGGGAACATACAATCATATGCTATGGCAGTGGTTCCCAAACTGGGGGGCGCGCCCCCCTAAGGGGGCGCAGAGGTATTGCAAGGGGGGCGCACCAACGGGATAGCCTCAGGGGCATGTGCCACCCTA
>JAODJU010007458.1:0-25109 GCA_026776725.1 Gnathonemus echidnorhynchus
TTTGCCCTCTCCTTCCTCCCTCACACACCCCCACTCTCACCCTCACACACCCCTCCTCCCTCACTCTCACCCTCCTCCCTCTCTCACCCTCACACACCCCCTCCTCCCTCACTCTCACACACCCCTCACACTCTCACCCTCACACACACCCCACCCCCCATGCTCTCCTAGACAGCATGTCCTTTAAGGTGCCACTGGCTTCTTGCCAATGTCCGACCTGATATCTTCGCTGTCTGGATATGTGATTCATAGAGGACTTAAGGTACAACTGTTTCTCATTACTCCCTCTCTCAGGAGGACCCTCTGGTCCTGAATGAAATCCGGGACGACCTGCGGACCGAGTGCGAGAAGTTTGGCCAGGTGAAGAAGGTCATCATCTTCGATGTGAGTATCCATTTTTTTAAACTGTAAAAACAAGATCTCCGTTGGTCCAACAACTGAACCCACACCTGAATCTGCCATCCCCCCCCCCCCCCCCCAGAGACATCCAGATGGGGTCGCGTCTGTCGCCTTTAAAGAGCCAGAAGATGCTGATGTGTGTCAGATGGCCCTGGAAGGCCGCTGGTTTGGGGGGAAGAAACTGTCAGCCCAGCTGTGGGACGGCACCACTGACTACCAGGTATGGCTGGGGTGGGGGGCGTGGGGGGTGGTAGAGGAGACGACCTGCGAGCGAGAGGAGCGAATACAGTGATGTTTTATGTGTGTGTGTTCAGGTAGAGGAGACGACCCGGGAGCGAGAGGAACGACTGAAAGGCTGGAACACCTTCCTGGAGGAAAAAGGAAAAGAAGAGAATGGAGGGAATGAGGTGAAAGACGGAAGCAACGGAGACAGAACCGGGGAGCATACGACAGGGGACCCAGTGCCCAGTAAAACCGGGCCGGGGGCGGAGCCTGAGGCAGGGCAGGGACCCGAAGAGGCCCCAGATAGCAGCACGTGTGTGGCGGGGCCCGCCGAGGTGCACTCCACTGACAGCAGCATCGCCGGCAGTGACGAGGACGACACGTAGGCGGCCGGCGGCCGGGCGGGCAGCCGACCCTGCGAGGCAGCGCCCTGTGGCCCCAGCCCCCGGATCGGCGCCCTGCCGTGCTTACAGTGAACACCCCTAGGACTGTTCTAGAGGAGTCCTCCAGCGCTAAAGGGGCCTCCTGGAAAAACAAGCAGTAAATCACAGACACAGACCTCCCTGCCTCAGCTCCTGAAATTCTGGTTTAACCCCAGCTGTCAAATTCCTTCCTCCTTAATGGAAGACATTGGTGTAATTTTGAGGTTTGTTTCTGTGCATTTAGCTATCAAGGGGCTGGTCGATGCTTAAATACAGTTCATGAAATGTATTTTTTTTTGTAATGTTGAGACTGAAACACAGGTGGCCACCCCATAAAAAGAATTGCCATTAGAGAGAATTTAATCAGATGTAACTCAAGCACATATTTCTGTCTGCTGTAATGTGATCGTTTGATTATTTAATTGAGGCTCTATGGCTTCTGCTACGTTTTAAAGCTCATGATACTGTCAATAAACAGCCTTCTTCCAAACACCTCTTCATCCATTTTATTTATCATGCAGATGAATTCCTTGATTCCTTAGTAGTGGGTAAGATCATTAGTGCCCTGGTAGCTCGGTAAACAGAATGAAAATAAGCCTTCTGAAAACCATAAGCTATTAAAAAACATCTAGAATTTGAAACCTTTTCCAGGGCTGCCAACAATGACACTCACGCTTTCACACTCTCACGCTCGCGCAAGAAATCTTACGGCAAATCTACATTATTCCTCCTAAAATAGACTACATCAAAATCGCTGGGGCAGTCTGCAAACCCTACAGACTTCTGACAGCATAATAAACTCTTACATACATGTAAATGTGTTTGTAGACTTGTCTCGAATTGAAGAGCTCACGCCACCCAGCTAACCAGAGCTGACGACTGTCTTTTCACGATTTAACAATAATGTATAATACAACTGTAAAGAGCATTAAAATACAATAAATATGCGTTTAATCCAATACCTATTGTATGGATTGTCTAGTTGCTAAATACATTTGTTATACTGTGATACAATTTCTCCCGATAACGCCAAGTTTCAATTTGGTTGCGATATTGTAGGTTTCGAAGACATTTTTAAAAAACTCGATTTGCGGGTTTAACTGGCCGGAGCGCATTTTATTCTAAACAGTGTCACTGCGGGGAAATAAGCGACTGTTGACAGACTGCGTTAGACTTGCGATCGGCCACAGGCTGTTGGACAGCTTCGGGGACCCGGCAAGCCAGTGCGCCTTTTCCTCGCGATTTTTGCGCTTATTTGCGCAGGATCTTCGGGCTAACATGACATGACGGTCCGTGTTTGTCTGTAAACCGTGCGCTCATCTCTGTATTGACCAACTTTAGGTAAGCGATCCAGGGAAGGCTGCGGAAATCTGGGGAATATTTTTCATTTTTAAATAAAGTTATACTGACTTTCTCTGATTTATATGTGTTGCCGTACAAATAAAGGAACAGGCAGAAATTAACGTATGTATTATACACGCTTAATGGCTATCTAGATTATAAATAAAACACTGTATGTATTTATGTTTGAGCGAGAGAAAATCTGCATATTTCGAGTTAAAGGCCAGTGCTGCTTTGCTAATAATAAAACGTGTGAAGTGTTTCCCATTGCTCAGCATTGTGTAGTAAAAAAATCTTACCGGTATTATTTTAAGGATTTTCCCCATTAGTGGTGTAAAACTTAAATGCATATGTATATTGTAGGCAATGGCTCTAATAGCATAGGGATATATATTATATGTAAACCACGTTTTATATAGAAGTTACACAGTACACAAAATGACCGATGCCACCAGTTATCAGCTATAACTAAGTTCATTCCCCATGTTCTCCTTAGAGCCCAGTGATGGACGACCAACCCATGAGCCCCGTGGCTGTGAAGGCTGACGATCAGTCCAGTAGTGTCCTCTTCACCTACTTCCAGGGAGACATCAACAGCGTCGTGGATGAACATTTCTCCCGCGCACTCAACAAAGCCAACAGACCCAAAGACCTCACCAGCAAGAGCAAGGGCAGCCGCCAGACCCCCAAATCAGGTAGACGTGGGGCTAAAGACCCCTACAGGCTCACAGTCACACGCAACCACTGCCAGTGAAATGACTGGATTCCTCCCCTGCCTTTTCAGACGACCTCATCCCAGTGCAGTGGGGATTCCCAGCGTCCTCCTGGTCAGAGCCTCCATATCCCTCCACCTCCTCAGGACAGATCCAGTTCTCCATGCTGGAAGATGCCCACACTTCCCAGCGGGTGATGACCAGCCCATCTAACCTGTGGTCATTTGCCCCGAGGGCAGCTGCGGGTTTCGGAATGCCCTCAGTGGTGTACCCCTCCCCTGGGCCCGCCGAGGCGCCCGGCCCAGCAGAACGCCCATATGCCAACTCATTCCTGGGCCTGCTGCACAGTGACCGCCCCGTAGCGGCCGCCTCGCTCAGCTCCCCGTCCAAACCTGACCTCGCTCCAGGATGGAACCCCACCGCAGGATTCAGAGATCCACTCGAATCTGGGATCAACCTTGACTCCGGTACTGCTACCATTTACTGTGGTCCTCAGTCGAAAGCTGTGAGACGTTATGAACAGTGCTGGGAATTTCAGGCCCAGAAGTTAAAAATCCAGACCAAGATTATGTTTCCAGCCAGGTGAGCACAAAGAGTCACAGAGAACTCAGCTGCTTGGTAGAAACAAAATCCTGGTCTGGATTTGTAGCTTCTGGACCTGAAATGCCCAACGCTGGTTATGAACCCTTTAACAATTGAATCTGTTATGTGGAAGGATCCAGCTTATCGTTTTAAATTCGTTCTGTTGGCAGTTATTGGTAGTTCTGACTTTTTTTCAATTTACATTATAATGGGCCTTTGTTTTGCTCCTTTAGGCGTACAAGTTCCAGAAAAGAAGAAAGATCTCTACTGGTATTAATCTGCAATTTGCTGCGGTTCCACTGAAGAACAGGATTTTGTAAATGTATATTTGGGTGTGCATCCTCTTCCTGATCAGACGTCTACATGAAGCTCCATGAAACACTGCCTCATCAGAAGGCTCCCACAATGCCGAGCGGCCCGCCCACCTCAAGCACTCGCCCGTCACCGCGATGCTCATACCCCGAGGAGGTGTTGGAGTGAGCTATCTGCGTGAGCCATCACACCCACAGACCGGCCCTCGCTCGCGTTCCTCTATGTGGAAGAACCTGTTTCCCAAACCGGCAGGTCGGCCTCTGAGAGTGACTCGAAGGCGGGACGGCGGAGGCCAAGTGGATTCCTGAGCACTCTGAGGGATCGGGTTTGCCGACACATGGGTGAAGAAGCACTGGTGCCTCGTCTTCCTCCATCTCGACAGGACGACGCGTGTGACCGTGGAAGCCTGAAGAGAAAGAATATTCTAAAGGATCCCAAAGATGTCATCACACACTTTATCTAGCTGGCTAGATGTTGACTTGTGTTTTCACAGACATCTTCTTTCTGGTACAAATACAGAGGATTTGGTCGGATGAGGTGGAAAAACAAGACGGTCGTAGAATGAAATCGGAGGCGGACGGCTGCTAGCCGTTTAGCCGTTTGCTAACGCAGAGAACGGAGTCTGACTTCCATTACAAACCCAGCAGCCAGTGTATCACTGCCCAGCGCCACAATCCCCGTCTTGGACTTCTTAAGATGGGGGAGGGTCTCTTGACAAAACAGCCAGCAATGAATCACTCAGGGCTTCATGTTTGTATACAGCATCTACAAACCAGAGCTTCATTTGGGAAGTGAGAATGAATGGGGCCGCCTGTATATTACTGCCATGTTGTGAATATGACTTCATGGAAAACCGAGATGAGGTTTTTTGATAATTAATATATTGTATACTCTGTTTAACGAATACTGTAAATATGAATTGTAATTTTCCTTACACCTTAAATGATTTTTCTTTAAAAAATATCAGCTATGCGAATGCATTCTTGGTGTTTTGTCTTCCATTTCTAGAGGAGGGAAGGTATTACAAAATGGAAAGCTCTTATTCATTTCCTTAAATGACAAAGTGCACATTCTTGAGACTGACAGACAGGCAGTTTGAGGAATTCCCTGTCCCTTAGAACACTTGTTAACTAGTTACCTGTTGACAATGGAGATTCATAAAGTTTAAAAGTATTGCTCATTCCTGCATTATAATGTCAGACTTAAGTACGAAATCCATACTGGAAATGTAAGACGTATATTCCAGAAGGACCCCTATGGTACTGAAATCGGTCCAATAGACACTGAGTGTGCAAAGTGTCATGGTCATATTATTCGGCCAGGCAGAAAAGGCACATTCGAACTTATGCGTTTAATGCTGTGCTACAAATACCGTGCCCTTTCTCAGCCACGAAAAATATATTCCTAGGTGTCAAACTTGATTTGCAACATTAGTATCAATTGAAAATTTGATTTTTATTACTACCGATCTAGGTGTTAGAGAGACTGCTACTGAACATTAAGAAGACAAATGAAAATAATTGTGAGCATAAATTTCATCACCGTGTCATCTTTTTGATTGGGACTTGATATGAAATTCTTAGGAATATAATCACAATGGAATTGGATAAGAAATTACAAACAGTTTGGAAATGGATGGATATGCAGGTATGAGGAAATGGGTAATGGAGGGAAGGTTTATGGAGTTAGAATTGCAACGCTACTGTAAGAATGAAGAATAAAGATACCGAGTGATAAAGACATGAGAGTGGTATTTATGCAGAAAATGAGTTGCGGATCCTGTACGTTTACAGAGGACTTCTCTCTCCCGCCAGCCTGGTCAACGCATCAGCCTGCGATTATCTCTGCCTCAGGAAGAAGCGTCTGCCTCTGTCATTCCTTTGTGAAAGACGCCATCAGGTTTCCTCTTACCGCTTCGTGTGAGTTAGTGGTGGAGAATCTTACCAGGTATAATTATACATCTTACGCCAGATTCGGATTAAGTGAGTCACAGGAATAATAAAGGGAAACTCAGACTAGTCATCCGTTTGAAATTTATGAATTATTTTTTAATATTTCCACTGACACGATACTGCTGGGTGAACTTAAATTAAAATGTACAAATTAGTACTTAAAAAGAAAAATGTGAACGTTATTAGATTGAATAAATGGTAGAAAATGACACAAATGGTATTAAGCTATATATCATTTTCTTGTGAATCTCCCCGTGATGGACGCTATCCTGCCCAGGGAGCTGCCCGGCCTGGTGTCCCGCGTCGATTGGGATCGGCTCCAGCCCCAGGCTATGGGATAGTGGCTGGCGGGTCAATGATTCTTCCTTCAAAATAAAAATAAGTGAGATTTGTACAGTTAAAAAAATATACTGTTTTATGAAAAATGAAAGTTGATGAAGGACTTTACTTGATCAAAAAGATTAGGGATTACAGTTCAGCCAGTGACTAGAAATCCCCCAAGTTTATAGTCTAATTAGAACCCAAAGGGAGAGAAATAGATTTAAAAAGTATATTAAAGGAATATAAATAAAACACGGTCAAAAATCGGAAATCATAAGCATACCCTACAGAATTGCTCAGATGTGTGGGGTTGTTATGAGTATGAATACAAAGGGCACAGAGGGCAGTATTGGGTGATGGTGTGAGAAAAGACGTGTCCTACTTTATAAAGACCTAGAAAATACCCATAATCTCTCCCTTGCCTTTATACACTTGATAACAATCGAAAAATGAAAATCGTCAGCCTCCCCCATATTTCAATCAACGATTCTGATCTCATTTCCTATAGGTGAGCACAGGGTGATTTTCATTTGCCGGTTCTTTTTCGCTTCTCTTTTTTGAGGTTTTAAGCATTTAATGTGTATAATTGAAACCTTTCCTCCTTGATTTACTTTCCGATTCCTTTGATGTTGCTCAAAGGTCGGCCGCATGCGTCAGTGCCTGCTGCCTTGTGTAATTCCGCAGCTGCCGGAATGCCTCGGATTTCCTGCGCCCCATCCCCGTTCTCCATGCAGTCCGGAGGCTGACCAGTTGTGAAATGAAGCTTTATTCGGCATTTTGTACGGAGATGTGGCTACTCTGCCAAGCACAGGATGCAACCCAACACCCTTCTCATCACAGGCACTGAGGCCCTACCTGCTGAGCCTCCCCCCCCACCACATAAACTGCAAATCACTGGCATTAACACTTAAACTCACATTAAAGCTACACCAGATAGTGATGGGTTCTCTGTTTATACTGATGATGGAAATCAACAAATTAATCATAATAGAACAAAAACAATGACAGTTTGTTAGGAGCAGTACTGGCTGTTAATCATCGTTAATTATTAATCATCATCCATTCCAACCGCTTATTTTTCCACAATGCTGTCATCAAGCCTTTCAAGGCCAGCGTATGGCTCAGTGGGCTAAGCCTCTGTGCCCGTGATCGGTAGGTCGCTTGCCCGTGATCGGAAGGTTGCTTGCCGTGATCGGAAGGTCGCTTGCCCGTGATCAGAAGGTCGCTTGCCCGTGATCAGAAGATCGCTTGCCCGTGATCAGAAGGTCGCTTGCCAGTGATCGGTAGGTCGCTTGCCCGTGATCGGAAGGTCGCTTGCCAGTGATCGGTAGGTTGCTTGCCCGTGATCGGAAGGTCGCTTGCCAGTGATCGGTAAGTCGCTTGACCATGATCGGTAGGTCGCTTGCCCGTGATCGGTAGGTCGCTTGCCCGTGATTGGAAGGTCGCTTGCCAGTTATCGGTAGGTTGCTTGCCCGTGATCGGAAAGTTGCTTACCAGTGATCGGAAAGTTGCTTGCCAGTGATCGGTAGGTCGCTTGCCCGTGATCGGAAGGTCGCTTGCCATGATCGGTAGGTCGCTTGCCCGTGATCGGTAGGTTGCTTGCTGTGATCAGAAGGTCGCTTGCCCGTGATCGGTAGTTCGCTTGCCAGTGATCGGTAGGTCGCTTGCCCGTGATCGGAAGGTCGCTTGCCGTGATCGGTAGGTCGCTTGCCCGTGATCGGAAGGTCGCTTGCCAGTGATCGGAAGGCCCCCGAGCACCGCTATGGGGGGGCTACCCTCTGCTGCTAAGCTTGCTTTCACCTATGGAGAACAAGACAGAGTAACTGAAAAGAGGATTTCCCAACATGGATCAATAAAGCATCATGGCTTTGTTTATTTTACAGTTTATCACAAAAGCATACCAGTCCCTATATAATACAGGTGGCGATATAGTTCAAGTTTACAAATATCCCTAATTATTCTGCCACATATGCACCCATATACACGGCCATAATTGCCTTTTGATTTTTTTAAACTAGCTGGCTGAAGATATCTTTGAAGCAGTTTGTCGTAGATAGAAACGATCACCATTTTAAACAAGTACTCCAAGTACTTCATCGTTTTTGCTTTTTTTTTTAAAATAAAACACAACATCCTGTTGGTTTTGGGAGTTCTCTGTGATCTAAAACTGTAAACCATCTGTGATGCAGAAGGAGCCTCATGAGGAGCAGGTGTTATTTAGGGAGGAGATGAGAATGGGCTGTGGACACTGAGTAGGGGGACCGTGGGGGGGGTCCCCTGCAGGCAGACACAGGCCCCTTTGCATTGCCTTCAGGATGATCGTTACCTGCACAGGCAGAAAAGTTGGCTGGCGTATCATTCGCTGTCTCCCCAGCTTGGGCTTTAAGCCCACAATCCCAGCCCCCGATTGAGGCAATTAGCACTCACCAGCTGCGTTTTGTTAGCCCCCCCCCCCCATGTGTGGTTTCCATGGCAACCATGAGGAGGAGCTTGTTGCTGCTATCCAATGGTGTGGTGCTGAATGAGGATTCCCAGCAGACCATAATATTTCCACAGGATTTATTATGAAATATTCACCTAGCCACCTAACAAATACACTTAAAATTGTATTCAGGCAGCTTGTCCTACATTTACTTTATTTTTTTGGGTCATCGTTTGGCAATCAATCAGGTTTGACCTATTTTTGACTTACGATATAACTCGATAATTGGCTTTTAAAATCATGTTTCTGTCAATAATGGAAAAGTGAACAGGTTCTGTTTCCATAAAACAGCCCAAAACATCAAAAGCAATGATTAAGATGTTTAGTCTTGTTTACTAAAGGAAAATTAAAAATATGCCTCACCCTTTTGGTAAATATAATGCCAGTCAAAAAACCCAGCCTTCATATTCCTCATGGCAGAAATGTCAAGATTCACACTCACATACACACAGACACAGACGCATACACACACATACACAGACACACACAAGCATACACACACATACACAGACACACACATACACACATAGACACACACACACACACACACGCATGCACACATATACACACACACACAGGAACAGATTAGGCATTTACAATATAAAAGGGATAAAAGGGATGTTTAATATAAAATATTAAACAGCAATTGGGACCAAAAATTGGCCGTGTGCCATACTAAAGCCCGTCGAATAACATACCTCAATTAAGAAATAAAAGTGAAATATTCTTTGGAATGAAATGAACACCTTGTTTGTGAGCGCGTGAGCATGTGTGTTGAGGGAGGGTTGCTATTTTTCACGGAGACACACCCACATGGAAATCTGATCTAACTTAAAGCACACTAAAGTAAGAATGTGACGCACTGGATTGGTCAATCCCCTCACGAATTGCTGGGCTATGTTAAAATAGAGCTATGTTAGAATACAAGTTTCTTACAACTTTCTGGATTGCGTGAATCAGTATAAAAAGGTGTCTAATCTTCTCATTACTTAGTGAATCACTGCCAGCATGTTTGTCCAGAGCTCAGAATTCAGTTACAACCACTGGTAAACACCATACTAAACTTCAGCACTAATAAGTGCTCTCTGATATCCCAGGCCCTCTCTGGCCTGGGCAGAACTGGCCACACATTAGTTGTAGTGTGTCTGGGACAGTCTCCTGGTTCTCTTGGTGTTCTCAGGATCCGAGTGCTCGGAACAGAGGGAAGGGTGACACTACTGTCAAATTGCTGATGGGGGGAGGGGGTGACCTGGCAGATCGATAGCTCTGTTTCCCTAGTCACTAGTGTCTGGGGCTCTGAAAGCCTTCTCTTTTCTCCCCTCATATGGGCGACCCTGCATGGCCTGCTCTCTATAATAATATAAACATTTAATAACATAAACATTTAAATTACCAAACGATTCTCAAAATGACAGTCAAACCGAAAGAAGCGATGTTTCAGTACCGATCCACACATCCTTACTCGATGTCCTGTAGGATGGTACCTTTACCTTTTATAGTTTTATAGTTAGTCTGTTGGCCTGTTCGATCAGATCTTTGGCCATTCTCTACGTCTATCATTTGGCAGGTGCTTGCAGATTTTATTTCACTGGCTTCAGGTTAGCTTTAAGGTTATTCATTTTCTTTGTAGTCGCTGATGCAATGAGGAGATTTATGATTACACTCACATAGAGGTTATTACCACTAAATTTAGTCAGCAATTTAATTAGTGACAGATATAGGACAACTAATAAAAGAACCTGTAAATGCTGAAGTACATATTAAAGTTGTCCTGCCTCCGGCTGGCTGACCAGCAGATAGCAGAGGAGCAGATCTCCCCAAACCAGCCTAACCGGTCTTCTGGCAGTGCTTTCTTCAGTTACTGAACCTACCCAGGTACTTACCTGTATGCTCTAGCCCTGGTCTTCACCTTGTTGGTTATCTTGCTTGCTTGAAGCCTTGATACCTATTGGCTCCTGTTGCCTTTGCCAATAAACCTGATCCTCTTCCCTGTCTACCAGTCAGTCTCTGCATTTGGATATGCCCCCCAGGGATGACAGAATGGCTGAACCACTTGTGGATTCAGCAGAGATCAACTGGCTACCGGCCATCATCCAGGTACGGTAATCAATCAATGATCAGCTAGACCAGATTGTGCATCAGCAGGCTCTTCGATAAGCCTGCACCAGGAATAATACCCAACATCTCCTGTGGGACCTGGCATTCAAGACCCAGAGAGACACGATGGGGATCTCAGTAAACATCAGAGGTTCTTGACCCAGTGGTATCTCTGCTTTGAAATCCAGTTTGCCAGCTACCACTTAGACAGGGCCACCCACATCCTTTAAATACTTAATAGCAATATGGGGTAGAGGACTGGGAGCTTTTGGCCGTCAAATGGGCACTCAGAGTGGCGACACTGGTTGGCATGGCCCTCAACAACCATGCCATGTGTGTGCAGATCACCAAAACCTACTAATCATCCAAGTGGCCAAACAGCTTTTTATGACTAGTCAGGTGGATTTTGTAATCATTCTACACCAAGGCTGATGGACTGTCCCGGCAGTTCTGTGCAGATGGACATCCTACCAGGGAATAATGTGGTGGCTCCCCTACGCTGTGGTGTAGAAACCTCTGTGAGGTGCTCCAGACAAAACCCAGTCTCCCAGAGACCCTTTCTCTGAAACTGTATATGCCTCCGGGAGTCTACATTAAGGCTCTACAGTGGGGTTCCTCCTCCATCTTTGCTGGCCATAGTGATGTTCACCGAACCCTTTATCTCATGCAGTGTTGGTTAAAGTAGCTGATGATGTGCAAGGAGATAGAAGGGTTTGTTTTGTACCTGCCCTACATGGGTCAACACCATGCACCTCCCACTGGGGGATTGCAGCCTCATGATCACTTCTATTCTTCCAGTTAGCATGTTAGCATACATGCAAGGTCCTTGGCATACTCTATAACTGGGACATTCCCACTTCCGATACTGTTTTTGGAGCTGCAGCACCTCTGCTGTGAGCTTAATGTATAAAGAAGTGCCAGAAATTTCAGGGCACTGAACTTTAAGGCACCATTTATAAACAAAACCTTAGGTACTAAACTAACAAATCCTTGTTTATGGGGGTGCCTCAGAAGGTTAGGATGTTATTGCCAGTGACTGAAAGGTCACTGGATCAAATGCCAGGGTCATCTGGGAGTCTTCATCATTTGGCAGTGAAGACTCCCGTATGAAGGAGTGCAGCCTACTACCAAAATGATCTTTTTAAACCCCCTTGATGGATTATTTATCTACTTGAATGTGCACTGGGTACGATTGCATGTATACTGTAATTGTTTTCACATTCTCCTAGATCAGGGGTGCCCAACAGGCCAGAGTCCTGTGTAGCTTAGTTCTTTCCCTTTTCCACCATAAATGATTCAGCTCAAGTGCTGCGTGGTAATTAGCACAAGGAGTTGAATCAGGTGTGTTAAATGAGGGGAAACCCAAAAATGCGCAGGGCTCCGGCCCCCCAGGACTGGAGTTGGGCACCCCTGTCCTAGATAATAAAAATGGCTATAATAAGAAATGGAAGAAAAGAAAGAAAATAATGTCACTTAGAATAAAATATTGTACTAAGAAAAACAGCAATAATGCAGAGACAATACTACTACTACTACATTGTAAAAAGGAAAAATTGTACCTATGAGGGTACAATTACTTCACTGGGACTATACCTTCAAGGGTCTGCCAATTGTACCCTTACCTGCAGGTAAATGTGCCTTTTAAGGTACAGAAATGAACTCTGAGGACCATTTTGTACCATTGATGGTATATTAATGTTATTTGTACATTTAGGTACAAAACTGTACCAGAGCTGTACCATTTTTTCTGACAGCGTACTACCAGTTATGATTATTGTCCTCCTAAGATAAGGTGAAGTAACCCGACCGAAATCCACCCAAGGACACAGGTACATCTTGGTGCCATTTGATAGTGGGTGCCGATTTTTCAACCTTATCTCCGTCAGCACCAGTTGGCAATACCAGTGGGCATTCCTCAGGCCTGTGTTGGACACACCTATCTGAACGATGAATGGCCTGTTAAAATCTCAAGCTCTGAGGACAGGCTCCAAGGTAAGGTTTATCTCCAGGGCTCAGAATGCGGCTCCCCTTTCTGCCATCCAGACTACTTTTTTGGGCCAGCCCTGTTTTGTAACATCTGATGAGACCAATAAGAGGATCTCAATCATTAGTAATACACCGCCAACCCCAGGAAGGCATTTTTCCTGGGGCTTCAGGAGACCATTCCCAATGCAGTACCCAAGGTAGCAAGCTTCCTATAACCTAAGGCAGCACTTTTTCCAGGTTGGGAGTAAGCCCTGCTAAGCCAGTTCATCCAGTACACTCTGCAACCTTTTAAGGTGCTTCATCCAGCCTTCTGAATGTACCACAACATCAGCTAGTCTGTGATGTATGCCTGGTAAGACCTCAGGACCTCATCCATCAGGCACTGGAAGGTGGCTGTGGCACTGTGCAGTCCAAAGGGGAGAACCATATACTGCCAGTGACCATTAAGAACAACGAGGGGACTAGAGGGTGTGGTCCAGCTTCTGGGGGATCACATTCAACAGCCTCCTGGGGATGGTTTATGCAAAAGTACTGGAGACAAGGGTTCATCCATTGAGGGAGCCACAGATCCAGGAGGAGCAATGCAGATTCCATCCTGGTCATGAAACACTGGATCAGCTTCCTACCCTAGTTAAGACACTGGATGGTTTATGGGACTTTGCTCAAACAGTCTACTGTAAGTCAGACTCATTCCTGGAGGGTGTTGGACTCTGTTAAGGGTGCCCCTTGTCATTTACTCTGTTCATAACTTTTATGGCCAGAATTTCTAGGTACCGCTAAGGGGTTGACTGGGTCTGGTTTTGTGGCCAGTCACTATTTGTCAGAGTCTCTGATTCATTTAATGACAAATTATCCAGGGATTGTTTGTATTTCCAAATCGCCTCTTTTGAACTTGCCTTCCTGCTTCCTTGACTTCTCCATCTGACTGTTTTTCCCTTTACATCATTTATAACAATGCGGATTAACAGACTACTGCTCTGGATTGCACTAGGATATCTCAAGTACCCTCTTTTATTTATTCCACCTAGTGACATCGATACACTAATACACACTTCAACACCTCTGAGCCACTACTGGCACTGCACCCTCACCTGGACACTTTTGTACATTCTGCTGGGTGACAATGCTAATAATACTCTCATGAGGGATTTTTTTTATAATGTTTCAGCAGTAGCTAGTAGCAGTAATCATTCAGCAGTAATTAGTAGATTTTCCTACTCATAACAAACGCCATATTCTTGATCCTGTTTACTTTCAACAGTATGGAATCTGATCTGCCCATATCCTATCACAGGTTAGCATCTTTTAATTTCAGTTTAACATTATCCAAATCAAACCCACCTCGTTCAATTAAATTTAACAATATCAAGAATATTAACATGTAACCAGAGTAATATTATCTAAACCAGGGGTCTCCAACTCCAGTCCTGGAGGGCTACCGTCCAGTAGGTTTTCTATCATACCCGGCTTCTGATGAGCCACATCTGTTCTTAGGTAAATACCAGGAACAGGTGTGGCTCATCAGAAGCCAAGTAGGATAGAAAACCAACTGGATAGTAAAATTTTCTGTTCAGTTCCACTGTTACGCTGATGACACCCAGCTCTGTCTGTCTACTAAGCCTAACCCTACCCTTCTACCATCCTCCCTTTCTCATTGTCTACAGGAAATTAAATTGTGGTTAACCTCTAATTTTCTCAAACTAAACAGTGATAAAACAGAGGTTGGTACTAAAACTGCTTTTGTCAAACTTGACAGTTTTGTTGACAATTTCATTATTCTCGCGAGCTGTAGTTAGAAGTGTAGTTCCGGGTAAATACGTCAGTGATGGTGGAAAATGCAGTCTAATAAGGGTATAGTCACGGTGTAAGTAAGAAATATAAAAATCTTTAATACCTAATAAGGAATAATTTAGCTCTATGATCACATATAATGTGAAGTTGTCTGAAAAAGTAGTTTGAAACATAATTGTTGTGTGGATCTCTGGTCATAAGTACGGTAACTGTCTGTAGTGAGCAATAGGGACAAATCTCAGACTGCAAAGTATTGATTAGCGCAGGGGTGGCTAATTTTATCCAGAAAGGGCTGTTAGGCATGCAGCTTTTCGCTGCAACTCTGTGCTTAGAGTAGAACGTAGAGGACCGATCAACTGAAGAGTTTGCACAACTGGGTTTGAGCAACTGATCGAACGGTTATCCCCAAAAAAACCTGCAAACACACCGGCCCTTTCTGAATAAGATTGCCCACCCCTGTAGTAGCATATGCAGTTAGTGTGTATTGCTTGAAGGATGTTGTGTACCCAGTGGTCATTGTGCCATATGGTACACTTCACCATATATAGTAAAAAAAGAGAAATAATAATAAAAAACATTAATAAAATAAAAAGAAAATAATAACACCCAAAAATAATAATAATAAATCATTATCCCTTGTATGTGTACATGTGTGTATTTGTAGCCCTATGCAGACCATTGGGTGTAGTGCAGTTTCTTCATTACACACATAACTTAAGAGGGACAACAGTCGCCTTAGAAAGAGTACAGCATTTTTATGAAGTACTCTTTATTCACTGACAGCTGTCATCGCCATAATGGAAGAGCAGAATGACACTACAGTGGTCAGATACGAATCCATGCCTTTGTACTCGGGAAATGACGTCTGTAATGTTTGGATATTACACGCACCTGTGTATTCCAGTCAGCCAGTAACATTCTGTAAGCGACAACGTCGGACCAGGAATTTGTAAGTGGTCGTAGTGTGAAACACAATGAACTGCAATCAACGTAATTGCAGATGGAGCGTCTTTCACAAAATGCAGTGTCATAACTACAAGTTCTTCTGTTTACCACTCCGAGAACCATCGCATTATTATTGGTGTTATGTGACTGACACAATAAATTGATGACATATTATATATATGTGTGTGTGTGTGTGATTATTATATATTTATATGATATTACACAGTTCGCGAGTTTTTGTACGGACCGGCTGTGAAAGTAGTTGTTAGTTGTTGCGCACGACTTGCCGTGAGTCTGACCAATCAGCGCTGGAACCACTGTAGTTCGAACTAAGTCCCAACTAACTAACGTGGTTCGAACTACTGTGGTACGACGGTTTTGGGAAACAGTCGTACAGTACTTTGGATGTTGGTTAGTTTGAACTACCATAGTACGATGCATCGTTAATGCTAACTTCCGTCATTGTTCGAGAAACGCACCCCTGGATAGTACATTATCTTTTGGCATTCGTGTTAATAATATCACTCGATCCACATATTTTTGCCTACACAATATCTGTGATGCCGGGATAGCAAACAAGAGGCAGACCCCATAGTGCAGGAGACAGGTTTACTTCTGTATCCAGGTACAATCAATGCCAAGTCCACAAGCCAAAATCGTAGTCGGGTTGGATGCAGGGAGTCAAAAGCCGGAAGGGTCAGTCCCACGAGCAGGCACAGGACAAGGCGACAAGAGGGGAGGATGAGCAGTGGAGACGGGTCGGGATCGCAGGAGAAGGCAGGCAGGCAGGGCAGGCAGGAGGCAGGGGTAACGAGGAAGACAATGAACAAAGAAACGCTCAGTAAGGCGCATTACCATGGCAACAATGCTTCGCAACGTAAGTTGCTTGTGACCCGCTTAAATAAACCAACGCTTGTCAGAGGTAGGAAAGGAATCAGAGGTGATCGCCTGTTGCTGGTATGTCCCGCCCCTGTGGGCATGACAATATCAGTCGTTTACACTCATCTCTTACATCAAATTGCAATGCTGTTCTGGTATGTACTCTGGTTACAGAGACATTGATTACTGCAATGCCATCCTCTCTGGTCTTCCACATAAACTTCTCTACAAACTTCAATCAGAATGCTGCTACCTGTGTCATTACCAGAACCCCCCAGCATCTTCACTGGCCACCTGTTAGATACCGTATTGACTTCAAGATTTTCCTTCTCACTCTCAAGACTCTATATCTGCGTTATTATGACCTGAGGATCGCGCCTTTGCTTTTTGCAGATGATGTGGTCATACTGGTTTCTTCCAGCATGCCCTGGGACAGTTTGCAGCCAAGTAGTCCAACTGGCTGGGATGAGACTCAGCGCCTCCAAATCTGAGGATATGATTCTCAACTGGAAAAAGGTGGATTGGCTGCTCCAGGTAAGTTACTGTGTGAAACTGAAGAGTTAATGTACCTTGGGGTCTTGTTCATGAGTGAGGGAGCAATGGAATGGGAGATCGACAGGCGGCTCGGTGCAGTGTTGGCAGTTATGCTGATGTTGTACCAGGCTTTCGATTTACCAGTCAATCAACGTACCTACCCTTACTTATAGTCTTATGTCTTGAGACTGCTCGACCTGATCTCAGCCTCATCTCGGTCTTGAGCCCATTTTCTCTTGATATTGCCTTGGTCTTGGCCACAAGTCTCGAAATATCACAAAACATATTATCTGAATCGATATGCAAATATTTTTCTTTCCCCTCCCTAAGCGAAAATTAATTTTCCTACACTGTCTCTTGTAGCAGTGCTACTTAAAAATGTACTACATCTCCCAGCTGCCCCAGCGGTATAACGCTATTGGACAAGGGGCTGCTGGGAAGAAGTATTGAGCAAGCGGAAACTTTAAAAATGAACGTGAAAGATGCTGGTAAAATCTTGATTGTCTCTCTGTTTGTTCATAGGTCTCTCACACACAATAGGATTACAACTCGACCACCTTGGGTTACAGTTTCCATCCTGATGTATGTGCTGTCCTGTACCTGCTTGTCTGTGTGAGATCATCTTCAGTGGACACGTCTTCGTCTGGGGAGCACTCTCAATCAGTGCCATAGCCAGATAAGAGGTCACTTAGATCCAGATCTCCTTAATTTTTTAAAGAGCTAGAAATAAAATTTGAAACTAAATATTCACCTGAATTAAAAAAAAATCAGCAGTCGAAAATGTCTGTGGACCGAGTGCATTCTTAGTTCAGTTCGGATGTGTTATTAATAGTGTCTTTTGTGTCTGTGTGAGAGGGAGCTAGAGCCTTCAGTAGCAGCACGATAGAGGACTAACTCAGGAACCGCAGCAGGCACTTCACTGAAAGCAAGTCGAATTCACATTTCGTATGTGACCATGCAGCATTGTGAGGGAGTGTGCGCAGGCTGCATAGCATTCAGTAAGACAAAACTGTGATCATTATTTGTAAGAAAACGTCCCAAAACTGTGACCTGTTAAAGCGTTTGGAGTAAAGATAATTGTATGACACATGCTAAATATAAGCGTAGGCTAGGTGACTCTGACCATGTTAAAGGTTGGGTTTCTTTCACATTAAACCTAATGGGCTAGATTAGGCTAACGTTTCAAATAATGTCATTAATAAAGAATAATAATAAACCGCTTATGAAGGGGATTGTATCAGTAACAGTGTCCATAGAAACATTTCAAAGCCAAATTTGAATATCAAAACAAATATATTTGATGTTGCCTTGTAATGGTGTGTTAATATCAAGCATTTCTCATTCATTGTTATCCTTATATATGGTTAAAAATAACCTTAAATTACATGCTTCATACCCACAATATTTTACTGCTCTGTGAGGTTCTTATGATATAGACCAAAATCCATTCAGTCACATTCATATAATTGCTCCACATAACTTGCTGTAGCCTAAACTATCAATTCATTGATATGAATTGTCATTTAACACTGCCTAACCCCCAGAAAACAAGCCTCTGGTATGTAATGTGTGACTGATGAGACCCCCCCCCATCTCCCCCAGGTCCCGGACCTCACTATTTTTCACACCCTGGCTATGGCCCTGCTCCTAGTCACCTCACACCGCATTAGGAACTGGTTCATTCCCTTCAGAGAGCTTTTCACCAGGTGTTTCCTTCACTCATCCATCATCAACTGCCCCTGTTATACTGGACTGTTTTGGACACTGTTGGTAGTGTTTATTGTTTAGTGTTGATTGTTAGAGGTAGATTTACAGTACTATCGCTGTCAGGGAGCTGGGGCAGGGCTTTGTGTACGTGATTTCATTATATTTACATATATAACATGTTTTTTTTTATACATCTGCATTATTGTTTAGAGTAGTGGTGCCTAACTCCAGCCCCAGGACACACTGGAGAGATATCATCTCTGGCCTGGGAAAAGCCTTGGAACCTCCCTGGAGCAGGTCACTGGGGAGAGGGAGGTCTGGGCATCTCTGCTCAGATTGCTGCCCCCACAACCCAAACCTGGAGGAACAGCGAAAAAATGGTGGATGGGTGGATGGATGGATGGATGGATGAATGGACAACCCAGGCCACTGTCAAATGCACTTCATTATATTCAGCAGTGTTTCATTAGTTTAGCTCCTGGTGTTCATTATGGGTAAAACTCAACTTGTTTAGCGCTTACTGATTATTAAAACCTGCCTTGAGTATGACCTCAAGTACAATTACATCAGTAAATCATTTTGATATTTAATCACTGACCACAGGTCCTCAGCTTGAAGCAATGTTGTTGCTTAAGTGATTTGCTATTGTGATTCACCTGATTGGCACCACATGTGCGGTAATGGAACATCAAACAACACTCTTCAGGTTCAAGAAGTCAACAGAGCCATGGTATTAACTAATTTTAGTAATTTAATACATGCTTATGAATAACTAAATGCCTCTGTGCTTTTGATTGACATGTGAGCATCACACTGGCATCACACTGGCATACCCTTGGCATTTAGTCTTGTTATTATCGGGCTAATGTTACAGTTTTTTTTGTCTTGTTATGTCTGCAACAAAAACGTAAAATGAAGAGCAGGGCTGCACAACTCTGGGCAAAATATAAATTACAATTTTTTTCACTCTGATCAAGATGGCGATTTTCTCTCAAAATTGCTGAGCAATATATTTCTCTCTTAATTATTATTTTGCATTACACATTGTGTTTTAGAAGATGGAACAAACAATATGTGGAGATGTACAGTATATCAGTTAACATACAGATATTGCCAGTCAATACTTAATCTTTATCAATATTCAATGTTAGCAGCACCAGAGCTAAAGACACGACTACGGAAATAATGGAGATGATTACATTGGACGATCAGCAATTTTCCATCATGAGGACGAGGGAATTTATTGAGGTAATCGCCACCTATAAGAGAACTCAATGTCCTCTAGACATATTTGCAATTCATTATTAAACATGGCCCATAGATTGACCTGTCATTTTCCATAGAATTAAAAATTATGTGATGTCATTCTACTGATCTGTATGGTTCATTTTCTTAAAGTATCAAGAAAATTATTACTTTATCATGAGGAAACCATAAAATAAAATATTTCATAAAGTCCTGTAGATGCCCCTGGTCGGCATTGTATACACATTACAGTGGTATCACAGCTGTCAAGAACAACAATATAAGAGCAGGCTGCACAATATCACAGATACAGCACACAGTGTAAAAAGTGTGTGAGCTTCCAGTATGTCAAAGGGAAGTCGCCACTGTTTGAGAGAGCACTGTGGCCTCAGATTTGGAGATCTGAACTCTCATTCCTGCCACTTCATGCTTGGCATTGAATGCTTGCAGGAGGTCATGGTTAGTGGATAAAAGCATGACCTCATCAGCTAATAATAGAGATGGTATTAGATAAGACAATACAAGATGCAGTATTAAATTGGCAGTGTGTCATGGGGCTGAAGCAGCTTTGTGGAATGTGCAGCCCTGACTATATTTGTCAGGGCGCGGGCGGGAAAAGGTGACGATCCGCGAGGTGACAACGAAGGTTTAATTTAATCAAAACAAAGAAGAAAAAAAAAACAATAAATGACCACTAGGGGGCAGAACTAAACACTAACAGAACCATAAATGACCTACAAAGGGAAACCAGTAACAACCATAGCAGGCAGGAAGATGACCATTCTAACACAATGAGCCACTGCGGAAATGAACTCAGCACAGGGAGCTTATCCAAAACCAAAAAAACTGAGAAACATTAACTGGGAATATAAAGCAAGGCTAATCAATTACAAGATCAAAAGGTACAGAACAAAAGTGGAACAGAACAGAAGAAGGGTGAACCAAGTGCAGGAATTAAAGACACAAAATAAACAGAGGAACAGAAAACTAAGAAATAACAGGTGAGGCTGGTCACTGGCAGGCCTGAAACCCATGAGAGGATCAGTTTGGCAGCCAGTGAGCGAAGTCGCAGTGCCAGGCAGAAGGAAAACACACAAGGATTATCAGGCAAGGGAAGACAAGACGAGATGGCCAGTGACACCAGCTGGTCGAATGGGGAAGAGACACAAAGGGCAGAGTTGGAAGGGTGCTGAATCTGCCAGTATTACGGTGTAAAGTGTTAGTGCAGAAAGTACACTGGCAAAATTTAACTGTGCAGTACAATGGTTGTGAAATGGACAGGAACAGGTTGTTTGGCCACCTGATGACTTGTGGAAAGAAACTGCCGTGAGAGGACGTCAGCGATCTGGACACCCTGGAACCCAAAGCGGCTGAATGGTGAGGTCTCCAGTCTTCCTGAAGTCGATGTTGATCTCCTTTGTCTTGCTGACATTCTTGGATGGGACGGTTTTGAGGTACCATGCAGGCCTGTCTTTTGCCTCCCTGCAGTAGGCTGCCTCATCACTGCCTCTGATGAGGCCAATCGCAGTGGTGTAGGCCACAAACTTCACAACTCTGTTGCTCTCGTGCTTTTTCACAGGGTGATGGGTGACCTGGTTGTGCAGCAGTGGGCTAAGGAAGCAGCCTTGGTAGATGTCAGTCCTGATGATCCATATGGATAATCTCCTTTTGCCAATTCTCACTGGCTGATGTTTAAGTGAAACACTGGATGGCAGAATGATCTTAGAAAGCTGAGCTGGAGCCAATCAGCATCATCCAGACATTCATTTTCTTCTTTACTAAATGTCTTAGGGCAGTGTACTGGGTAAGGGAGCTGGCACTGACCACACATCTGTTTCACTGGAATGCAAACTGGAGTGGGTCCAGGGTTGTAGGAATGCTGAGGTTAATGTGCGGCATGACAAGTTTTTCTGGACAGTTCATGACTTCATGACAGAGCAATGGGCTGGTAATCGTTTTGGCAATAAATAGTAATTCCCTTTGGCACGGGCACTATTGTGATGCAGGCACTATTGTGATATGGGCACTATTCTGATACGGGCACTATTGCGGTATTCTTGAAGTACAATGGCACCGTGAACAAAGACAGGGGCAGGTAGAAGATGCTGGGCACACCTGTGACAGCTGCGCAGTGCGTGCCTTCAGGACGTGTGACAGGATGCCAGCAGGGCCAGCGGCTTTGCAAAAGAAAGCGTCACTGCAGCATAACATTGGCTTAATAGAACTAGGGTTACTAGACACTTGTATTACGAAATGTGTCACTTTCAAAGTAATTCACTGAGCAAAATGCAACCGTAACTAAAGTTGTAAGGATGCAAACTATAAAGATTTTGTAAAGAATACATAGCACAGCATGTTCTGCTTTTGCCAAACCATGGAACTCACAGAAGGCCTTTCTCCCACACACATGCACACATCCCTCTCTCACATACACATCCCTCTCTCACATACACATCCCACTCTCACACACACATCCCTCTCTCACACACATCCCTCTCTCACATACACATCCCTCTCTCACATACACATCCCTCTTTCTTTCTGTCACACACATTCACAACCTCTTCATTTTATTGATTTTCTTTTAAATGTCTTTGTCAAATGCAATCGATTCTTTTCTTTTTCTCCGGCTGCTATTCTCTGAGCATTTGATTTTGTGAGTACAGGTACTTTATCTGTGGCTTCCCTTTTGAGAGCAAGCTCAACTGCGCGATGTCTGATGTGCAGTGATATTACTGTGAAGTTTCTTTTGAATTTCATGATCTCCACCCCCACCTGTGCCAACTTCCGTTTCAAGATCTGTTGGGTTTGCACCTTCTACTCTTTTGAAAGATGCCCAGGGATCATTTATGACCTGAGACAGTCAGGACCTCAGTTTTATCTCATCGGAAGGACGGCACCATTTTCACTGCACTGTGTCCCTGTCACTGCACTGGGGCAGTGGGATCCACACAGACCACAGGATGGGCTAATGTATTCTACAGCTCCTCCAGCAGCAACCCAGCTTTCCCACTTGGTCTCCCACTACTGACTAGGCCCAAACCTACTTCACTTCAGAAAGATTACCTACTCTGTAGTAACTGCAGGCGGTAAGGCTTCTGACAAGTACTCAGCATCTATTTAACAACAATGTACTTGTTGATGGAAAACCCTATTTCCACTGAAGCCTGGCTATTTTGTATATCCCTGCAAAGACCTTAAATTGACTGAAGATTCTATCACATTTCTGCTCTCTGACTTGTCCAGCAGTGGAAATAATCTGAAGGCACAATTGCTTCAATTGCTTCTCGCACAGTCTTCAATTCTCTGTTATCTTTTGTGGATCAAGCCAGTGTGTACCTCAGGGGGCATTAATGCAGTAGTGATAAGACCTGACCATGAGTGTATCTTGCTCAGAAAGCGTCGTCTTTATCTTCAATTGTGAAAGTATGTTATCGGCAACAAACCGAGTGTTAACGTGACTTGCATCATTGCGAACAGTTTGATCTGAGAAGTCTTCTGAGAAGGGCTTCACTGGAGTCCCCACCTTCTTAGCCACATCTTCAGAGACAAATCTCTGTAGGCTGATGTTCTTGAGGAACGGAGAAGAAGATGTTAGCCTTTATGACAAGTTCATGCTTTTTGACAGCATCAGATGTTGAACAGTTTTTTTGCCTGTGGTACTTTAAATGAATTGACATTAGTAACAAACATTATGATCTGTTGCCATATTCCAATGGATACTTTCTATCTCAGTGACATCATCTAACCATGTGCATGGACAGTATCTTAGAGGGAAAACACTTGAAGCTCTCTGTGGAGAAGCAACTCAGTGTTTCCCCATGTTCTCCTAAACCCACGTCATTGGCAGAAAACCTGTGACACATGTTATAGGGGAATTACCAGGTTACAGTGTTATAGTTTAGATTGCTTTAAGTATTGATTAATACTGCTAGTTTTGTTATGTTGGGGCTAATGTTAGATTAAATCAGCATATACCACTGGTTTAGTTTAATGTTGCTTTATTTTGTTAACTGCACTGTTTCATATGCTGGTTGCCTAACTTGTCTTAGGATGGGTGTGGGGGGGGGGGGGGTGTTAGGTTCAGGTTTTCCTTTTTTTCTCTCTTTATCGTTAAACACTTAGTTATGAACCTTCTTATTTCTCTAGGTTATGAGTGTGGCTATAAAAGGCCGTGTGCCTGTTCACTTTTTTGCCAGTTCAGAGGATCAATCTGCAGCTGAGTGCAGGTGTTTTTTTTTCTTTTTTCCTTTTTGTGGATTTGCTGATTTATCGATTTTTAGTTACATTTCCTTCATTTAGTTAGTTTTCTTAGTACTTTATTCAATTCAATTTTTTTTTTGTAAAAAAATCCTGCTTCTACACTGATGGTGTTGGGTTACCAGCCTCTTGTGTTAGCATATTCCCATTTCACCACTGCCACTGCAGGCCACTCGTCTCTCACGGAGGGACAGGCTGGCCCTTACACTGTCACCATTGCTGTTGTAGGTCACTCGGCTTTCATGGAGGGGCAGGTTGGCCCTAATACTGTTACTTTGCTAAAATCAACAATGCTGGCTGGGGACAGTTGGGGGGCCCAAGTATTATTCCTGAGTTTTCACATTTACGGGGATCTTTTGCCCGTACCCCTCGTGAATGTGAAGGGGTTTCTATAGAAGCAACAGCAATTTGGCTCAACTGATGCATGAATTCTCATCACTTCAATAAAGTATCTATTTGTCATAAAACAATAACATTTCTCAGTTTCAACATACATTGTCTTCAATCTATTTTGAAATGGGTTTCATTTCATATAAAATGGTAAAGTTAAATATTTTACAATGACGTTATAATCCCTCTGACAAGTTGGTGCCCCATCCTGGGTTGTTCCCTGCCTTTTGCCTGTGGCCTCCGGGATAGGCTCCAGACCCTTCGCAACCCTGAATAGGACAAGTAGGTACAGAAAATGGATGGATGGACCTTACTGTCGACCTGTGTTATGTAAATCAGAGTGCATAGACAGGCAGTAAACATTTACTATAGTATTATCTTGCTCTATGTAGATCGGAGTGCATAGACAGGCAGTAAACATTTACTGTAGTATTATCTTGCTCTATGTAGAGCAGAGTGCATAGACAGGCAGTAAACATTTACTATAGTATTATCTTGCTCTATGTAGATCGGAGTGCATAGACAGGCA
>JAODJU010007489.1:0-13104 GCA_026776725.1 Gnathonemus echidnorhynchus
CCATAGTCAATCAGACCTCCTGCAGCCTTCTTACCGCCATCTTAAGGTGCCATAGTCAATCAGACCTCCTGCAGCCTCCTTACCGCCATCTTAAGGTGCTATAGTTAATCGGACCTCCTGCAGCCTCCTTACTGCCGTCTTAAGGTGCCATAGTTAATTAGACCTCCTGGAGCCTCCTTATTGCCATACCACACTATGAAATAGGTCTACGTCATGTACTTTTAACCATTTGTAACTAGTATGTTGATCAAATTTGTTGTAATTTCAAAGTGGTAACATTAGACTTTTCTTGTAGGTGCTTGACATTCTTTCAGCTACATTAAATACTCTAAGTAATTCACATGGAAAAAAAAAAATTATGCACGAAATTAACCTAGCGTTAGCTGGCTGGACTGGCGTATCCTAAATCAGCTGAAAAGGTATCAAGTTATTACAATCATCTCTGATAATGTTATACTATCGCATGTTAAAAACAAAAAATGCCTGTTAGATTAGTTACATCTTTTCCATTTTCACCACTTTTAAATGTCTTTTTTTTATGATAAACCTTATAACTTAGTGTTACATTGAAACCATGTGTGTTGCAACCGATGTTTTTATTAGTTCGTAAACGTAGGGGCAGTTTACGTCCACAGTAAGCTACGATCGAACAGAACCTTAGCTGGTACAACACACTGCTACCGTCTGTTGATCTGAATAGTTATCTCGCTATGTTTGGAAGGTGTTGTATAGCTCTTGTATAGCTTACTGCATACACTTCTAGCTTGGCTTTTACTGGAAGCTCAGCCTAACTGCACACATGACTAGTAGACTCTTGGACAACTGTTTACCTCACATACATCACTATAGACAGAAGTGTCCCTTAAGTTAAAATATGTAAATGTCTCTAAATTATAGAAATACATAAGTGAAAACTTACACTTGTGAATGTACTGTATTTCTTTGTTTAGGTTTTCAAATCACATTATGATGTTGCGCTCAATACCCATTGTCACTCTCAACCCATGGCTTATGGTGTAGACCATGTTCTTCTGGCCCATTTTCAACACCCACCCCAGAATTCCATCCCCTACCCCCTCCCCTTATAGCTCACCTGTTCCCTCTTCGCCATAGGCCAGATGTGGTGGGATGGTAATTCGCCTCCTCTCCCCAATGCACACACCCAGCAGGCCCTCATCCATGCCTGCGATCACGTAGCCTTTCCCAATGTATGTGTTATACGTGCTGTTCCGGGAGTAGCTATTTGCACAGTTACAAAATTTAGTTTAGCCACCGTAATTTTTTAACATGTTTATGATGTCGCTAATCTATTAATATGACATTTTTTGGCTGATTACGGAGATTGCAGTCAATTTTATAGCAGTTTGAGATTTCACACTAAGACGCACACCCTGCATCTGCATTTCATTCCATGTGTTCAACCAAAGACAACCTTTAACTTTTTGTTGTTAGTTTCTGTAGACTCCTAGTAGGTTGTTTTGTTCTTCTTTAGAAAGGAACAACAATCAAAGGAGTAAAGCAGGCATGAACAAGACTAACGATAGGTTACATCAATGAACACATGCAGCAAAACACACAGACACAAGGTCCATACGCACAAGTTTCTTGATCATAGTAACTCCACCTCCTGGCCTCTAAAAGCCTCTCAGTCACTTCTTGCAACTTTAATAGCAATGGTGATACTTTATTCATCCCCATGGGGAAACCGGGTAGTTTTATGCATATTCCTGCTTGCTCTCCACAAAACACACAGACATATACAGATGAGAGCAAGTTTTGGGTCAAAGCGCAAGGTCAGCCAGCATCTATGACACCGAGACCTTCATATCACAGAGTCCTAATCAACACAGCCACACACTGCCTGGTCAGTGCTTGACGCATTATTTTGACACAACTAAAACATTATACTGTGAAAACTGTTTGTGTGATGATGTCTCCCTCAGTTTTCCCATTATTAAACTTTCACAGCAGTGTTCCACAGTGCAGTACAGTGCAGTACTGTAATGGGTCTAAATCAAAGGTACGTAGCTCCAGAATGCCAGTAAAAAAAAGTTAGTTCTACTTCCAATTTGCCAGTAACAGAGGAGCAGTAAGAATGAACTCACCTGGAGTCAAAGAAGGTGCCGTCCAGCAGGGTGCCGTTGTAGTGGTACCTCATATAGTCGCCCTCTCGACTCTTGCGAGGGCACATCTCAGGTACCACTTGAGGCTGCACCATGATGCCATCCTTGGGGTTATGAAGGTCCAGGAGAACAACATCGAAGACCAGTGAGGCCTGGCCTGGGATGTCACTGCCTGCAGAGGTGAGCGAGGTCAGACTTGCCAAGGATGTCACTTTCTATCTGCTAAATACTGCATATTGAAAAGCAGTTAGTGTCTCAAGTCCTAAGGACAGGACAGCCCCCCAGGACATTCGATGCAGGACAGCCCCCCCAGACATTCGATGCAGGACTGTGTGCTGTGGTGTGTCAACAATGACAATTAATCACTAAATTCTAATTCAAAAGTTTATTTTGGTTTCGATTTTCAGCCAAAAAATTTAATAAATTCTGGTTTGGTTAAAAATTAATTTTGGTGCCATCACTATTTACTACTATATTATCTGTTGCCCAAATCAAAAAAGAAATCATTTATTCCTGTAAAGGCCCATATCCCATGACCTAGTAGCAGTAACAGCAGGAATCTCAGTGCTGGTGAAATTCTACTGTGTATGAAACAGGACCGCTCCTGCTGGTCCAGCATTCAACTAGATCAACCACTTATCTTCACTGATTATTAAACATCTGAGAGTTAAACATACAGAAGTATATCACTCGTTAAACAACTATACCCACGAGTCAACAAAAGCACAAATCCCGGCCCCACTTACCATCTCCATTCTCGCCATAGCCCAGGAAAGGCGGCATGGTGATCACGCGCTTCTCACCCACGCACATTCCCAGCAGTCCCTTGTCCATGCCAGCAATGAGCCAACCAATGCCCACGTAGGTGTCATACGTACGCAGACGCGTGTGGCTGGAAGACAGATGGGTGGAGTGAGAGGTGGAGTCTATAGAATGCTTCAGCATACTGTTGTTGTATACGTCTTATTCCGTGCTCAAAACAAAATCTACATATTGATCTGATAATGAGTAGCTGAAGTAGTTTAGCCATCCTCTGCCTGGACACCCCCTTCACATTGGCAGCATTCTGGAAAAATCCCCCTGGCCAAAGCCAATGAGGGTGCCACTCTTACCTAGAGTCAAAGAGTGTACCGTCCAGCAGTGTGCCATTGTAGTGGTAGCGCACAAAGTCGGACACATCCACAGTCCGGGTACACGTCTCAGGCTTGTAGTAGGTCTTCACCTCGACCTGGTCCTGCGGATTCCAGATATCCAGCAGCAGCACATCGAAATGCAGCACAGAGTCAGGTGGGATGATGTCACCTGTGGAAAGGGGAATATCAACTATCAATAACTTATGGGCCAACGTATCTCTGAGGGCTCAGCCAATCAGATTTCCCTGCCAGGTTTCCCTTCAGGGAATGGCCAACAGTGGAAGTGATTCAGATCTATTATCACACACCGGAGCAGCATCAATCACAATTCCCTAATTCCCAGCCAATAAGGGTCCTCCAGACAGCTGCACAGGTAGCCAGGGCTGCCAGCTCTCACACGTCTGGTCTGACACACACACTTTCAGACTCTCACAAAAGAAATCTTATGGCAAATGTATATTATTCCATTATAAACCTAGAATTAACTATATCAAAAGCGTTGGGGTATTTTGCAAACCCTACATACCAATTACAAGGTCATATAACCGTTACATGCATGTAAATTTGTGTGCGGACTTGCCTCAAATTGAAAATCTCACTCCAGTCAGCTGACCAAAGTTAGCAACCCTGATACAGTACACATTTATACTTACACGTGTATTTGGCAGCTGTTCATGTCCAAAATGACATACATGTGAGGCAGATAACGCATAACATGAATAGAGCTCTGAAGTAAAAGTACAGCTAAGTTAAGCTCCCAGACACTAGTGCAAGTCAGTTGAGGGGGGAAACAGCTTTTGTAACTGTAAATGCTTGAAACTTTTCATGATGCATGTGGTTACCATATCCATCCTTTCCGTAGGCCAACTGTGGTGGAATCTTGACCAGACGCCTCTCGTTCACACACATGTCCAGAAGAGCCTTGTCCATGCCCTCAATCAACTGCCTTCTGCCCACAAACACATTGTAGGTGGAGCCTTTGTCATAGCTGTGGGACAAAAGGCAGGAGTCAGAGTTGATCACATGACTAAGATGGACCTATGACCTCACCCATCAGCCCCTTCACCTAACATGCCAAATGAATGATGGACCAATGAGTTCAATAAAGACATGATGAAAAAAAAGTTTAGTTTGTTTTAATTGATGTTTCATTTTTTAGTGAATCAAATGGTGGTCAAATCACATGGGCTTCTTTCTAAAGGGGGTTCACTTTATATTTGTTATTTTGGACCATTTGTAATCACATTACTGTCTTTAATATGGTAATTCGTCCGTACATTAAAAATCCAAGGTTTCACGGTAATGTCCAGAGCTTAGGGGCACGACCGCTCATGAACAAAACCAAAAATAGCGGATCTAAAAGTAGGCAAATTTGTCTATGTAATAGCTGATAACCCGGACTCTACAGGTCTACTTTACGATCAGAACTAAAAACTGAATGAACTCGGATGTCCCTAAAGCTGAATATCAAAATAATTAAATGCAGTCAACGTAGTTTCTAAGTTAAAGGACTTCAATAGCTTAATTGAAAAGGCAAGTTGTAGATGCGTGCAATGCCCTTATTTCAAGATACTGCAGTGTGTGAATAACACATCAAAAGCTCATCTCGTTTGTCTGTAAAACATCTTGCAATTCCTGCTAAGTACACTCCTCCGTTTTCTCTTTAAGCGATTGTCTTCTGCCTGCGTGGCTGGCTGCCGCCCCTGCGCCGCCGTGAAACAGCGTGGCCCTCCCCGATGGACCGCTTACCTGGAGTCGAACTTTTTCCCGTCGGGAAACATGCCGATGTAATGGTACCTGACGAAGTCCCCGGCTTTCACAGCTCTGTCGCAGTGCTCCGGGACGAAAGTCTTTTCTATCACGATGTCATCTAACGGCACCGTCGGTGCGTTGCAAGCAACAGTGCTTATCAGCTGTGCTAAATAAAGTACGCTGGGCCATATCTCTCTCATTTTAACTAGGTAAATGTTAATCTGAACAATCTGTTGGCCTGAGATATACCGATACCCGTTACACCCCCGATTGATTCTTGCCTGGGCCACGATCTTCTCCGCAGATACGAAACGCGAAAACCGCTTTGGCGTTAGGGAATCACGCACAGATATGCGATGTATGTGGATGCCGACGGAAAGCCGAACTCGCTTCTTCCGCTTCAGGACAGAGTTGAAATGTGATCAAAGACTAGAAGAGAGTGGGACTGGCTTCATACGTGGCACTTCGAGGGTCTTAGCGTACGAGGAGCCCGGCTGCAGTTCGGAGCGCATTCCGCTGCAGTTGGCAAACAACGCGCCTGCGGCTCTCGTCTGAGAAGTTTATTATTATGCATAGGTGGCGTGCTGGTTGACGACTTGGAAATGCAATCAGAAGTCTTCTGGAAGTCGCAAGGAGTCCGTAAAACTAATCAAAGCAAACCTAATCTAAAATGACATTAATTGCGCTATAAAAGTTTTAATTAAAAGCCCCGTAAAAATATCAATATTATACTAATATTCATGAGTAACAGATAGGCCTACTATGTTTTTGATGAATGCGTAATATGAGATGGAAGACGTTCATTGTACCACTCCAAACTTATTCTAAATAAGTGCGCGGTTTTGTGGGGATGAAATGTATAACAAAATGAACAAATATACAATTTATCTAACTTTTTGAGCGTATGCTTTTGTACCGATTGTTGTCATTTGTAACCCATCATGATTATGCATAAATGGTGATGCATACAATATTTTTTCCATAGCCTTAGGTGTAGTGCTGCGTGGCTGCAGTTTTCAAGTTTGTTCAGCTGCTTTTTGGCAAGTCTCTACAATCAATCCTTAGACCGGGTTAGGCAACAAAATGCTCATATAAACAGTTCAAAAGAGACTAACTGGACCCATCGTGGTGCTTTTACAGTAAGGTTACTATTCTAAAGTTGGACGGTATAATTTAAATCCACGCAATCCGGCCATTTCCGCTGCAGTGTACCGGGAACGCCCAGCCACAAGCCCCTTTTCCCCGCCCCGTAGTCGGGCAGAATCTGCTAGCAGTTTGAGTAGTTATCCTGGCTGGGGAATGTCTGTATGAAGGATCTGAAATGGCACGAATGTCTCATTTAACTTTCGGGACGCTTCTCTGCTTGTTCGCCTTTTGTACTGATGCGCAATACTAGACATATAGTTTCCGAAGTTTTCCAAGCAACGAACTTATGCCACTTGAATCCGCTTACAAATATGCACTAGATCAATACACTAAAGAAAACTGGCAAGAATGCGTGGAATATTTGGAAGTCAGCCTGAGACTGTACCGACTATTTAAAGACAGTGAGGCTTTCTGCAATCTGAACTGTAGCTCTGTGCGATTAGACAATGAAGAGAAGTTTGAGGAGTTACCGGAGCTACACGCATTCGGGAATATCATGAAAAGGGCCCAGTGTCTGAAGAGGTGCAAGCACGGCTTGCCTGCTTTCAGACAGACCATGCCCAGCCGAGAGACACTGGAGGAATTCGAGAACCGGGAGCCCTACAAGTATCTTCAATTCGCCTTCTTCAAAGTAAGTCGGACCTGGGTGTCTCCGATACATAAAAAATAACTTTAACACGGTCTTCAGGAACAATATGTGCGTCGATCAGTGTATCTAATAGAGTGGACTAACGGCATTTTAATATGTGTAGTGAAAAAAGGAATTGGATTTTAAACGATTTTCCTCGTGAGCTGGACCTGTTGACGAAAGTGCAGAACTAATTTAATTGACATGATAAAAGCTTAAATTACCTTTAAACATCGTTTTGATGCAGGAAAATGTAGGATGTTCTGAACTGACTAGATAGGTTCAATTGATTGCTGATAAGGATTATGGCTTGCGGACAGATATTTACCACCTGGTGTTCAATGTATACTGGCATAAGCGGAGTTTGATGTGTATACGCTTGGGGGGTGCTTACTAGACGCGTCAAAGCAAGTATTTGATGCACACGTAACGTACTTTTTTTTTGTTTACCGACAGGGAACCAAAAGACCGCTTATGCGAAGGCACATAGTGCCAGCGCATGACACGTGCAGTGCTGGAGTTGTCAATTAATTGCAATTTCGACACATTCGACGGGGGGGGGGGGGGTTACTGCCGCCCAAAGTCGAGACTTGTTGTGACCCGTTGTACATGTTTTAACTTTAGTCCAACAACCTGGCAAAGGCTGTAGCTGCGGCACATACCTTCATGCTGAAGCACCCAGATGATGAGATGATGAAGAGGAACATGGACTATTACAAAAGCCTTCCAGGAGCAGAGGACCACCTTAAAGACCTAGAGGCTAAATCTTATGAGGTAAGTGGATATCTACAAACTTACTGTCTTAGTGACCTCTGATCTCATATAGAGATATTCTTTATCTTTTTAATACATTTTATCTCATAAAGGGAAATAGGCTAAATTAGTGAAATAGTAGGATAGTCCAGTGGATGTGATTGTGTAATGTATGGTTGTGTCGGGACTTCAAAAACTTGTTTAAAAAAGGTTATCAATGTGTGCAATATCCTTATTTCAAGGTATTGATTGTTAGAACAAGACTCTTCGTCATTGCAGTGTGTGAATGACACATCAAAGCATCTCGTTTAAGTCTTTAAAACCTCTTGCAGTTCCTGCTTATTTCACTACTTTGCTGTGTGAGGTAGCGGTTTCTCTAAGGATGCTGGTTTCGGGTCAGTGTTGAGGGATCCTCTCCTTTCGGTGGTGGTTCTGAGCAAATATCACAGAGTTTTGTCCAACTGAACTTGTGTTTGTTGCATTTGTAGGCACTGTTTATCAGAGCAGTGAGAGCGTTCAATGCCGGCATCTTCCGCACCTCTGTGGTGGACATGGAGCTCGCCCTGCGAGACTTCTTCACGGCTTATGACGAGTGCCTAGCTGCAGCTGAGAGCTCCAGAGAAATCCAGGATTTCAAGGACTTCTATCCATCCATAGCAGGTATCTTGCCTTCGATGACCTTTACTAAAGACGATATTTTTTATTTTTAAATCTGTGCTGTGGAAGATGAAAATATCAGAAATGTAATAATCTATATCTCTCTCTAACCTCTGCTTATGAGCTGTGGGTAATGACTGAAAGAACAAGGTTTCAGAGTACAAGCGACCTAAAGGAGGTTTCTCTGCATGATTGCTGGGCTCTGAGCTCTGGAGGGACTTCAAAATGGAGCCGCTGCTTCTTTGGAGTCAGAGAAGTCAACTGTGGGAGTTTGGAACAGGAAAAATCTGGGATACACTGGAAATTATTCCTACCAGCTGTGTGGGAATGTCTTGGGAGTCCTAGATGTTCCTATACTACCACCATGACCAGGAGTGTAGGACCCCTATCAAAATGTCACATTGGGCCCCGTTGCCCAATTTTCCTTCGTCTTACATATTCAAGGGCCCCTGTCAAGCGCTGGGTCCTCTGAATCTGTCAGCATATCCATGGCCCTCATCTGTAAATGCAGTATGGAGATGAGATGAGATTTGTGTCAGAGTCACTCTGCAGGGGTTAATATGACTGGGACTTTATTAGCTGCCCAGTGGCAGTTAGTGAGTGGGACATGTGGATGTACATGCATGCCTTCTCATTGGCTGTTTCTATCTTCCCTTTTTAGATCACTACACAGAGGTTTTGGAGAGAAAGGTCAGGTGCGAGAGTCAGCTCACGCCCGTCGTTGGCGGCTTCATCGTAGACAAGTTTGTTGCCACCATGTACCACTACCTCCAGTTTGCTTATTATAAGCGTAAGTGTTACGATTCAGTCTGTGATGACATGCGACGTAGCAGGAGGCCGTCATGCCAAATAAGACCTTGGGATCAACTGGCGTTTTTCCACTGGCATACAGGAACCGAGCCATAGTACCTGAGCCATAGTACCAGAGTGTAGTACCTGAGCAATAGTACCTGAGCCATAGTACCGGAGTGTAGTACCTGAGCCATAGTACCTGAGCCATAGTACCGGAGTGTAGTACCTGAGCCATAGTACCGGAGCCATAGTACCTGAGTGTAGTACAGCGCGGTTCCTGCTCACTTTGGTTTTCCACAGCAGTAGGTCGGCTCGGTAAATGCATTGCTGTGACTGGAGAGCGAACGAGACGAGTAACAAGCAGTTACAAAGTACCCTACAACTAATCTTAATAAAAGTAAAAATATGATTATACACAGTTGCACACTCTGCATATTGAAAGATCATTCTCATTCCAGCAAAACCCTCATTTGCCTCTTGATGACCCCGAATCCAGCTGTAAGGATAGGGCAACAAGCCCCGTGTCCTTAGTGAGGTTGTGGAGACCTTACCAGCCTCCTGCTACTCTGGGAACCCTTCATACAAATGAACCCTTTATCTCTGTGGTTTCAGCCAAATCTCCTGCTTTATGAAGCGGTCTGAAACTACTCACTTTAATTTTGGACCAAATTAGACAGACAGTAGCAACTGCTGGCCTAACCTGTTTTTCAGAACTTAACTGGATCATGATGATGGTACTGATTTGGACCATCAGATAACTGAGCATGTGACAGGTAAATGTATTGAGCTTAGTCTTCACCAGCCTGATCTATGGCTGTATGCCAACAGTGCTACAGGTTCCTGCAGTGTTCATAGGTGTGTAACGTTGTCCTCCCAGTTAGAAAGTAGCTGTGGACAGAATCAATCAGCTTATTTTAATCGTCAGTTTATAATGGTTGGGTGGATCACCACTCACAATCTTTTCACGAGGTCCAGCTTGCAGTCATATAAAGAAGTTAAACCCCTTAAGAAGCTGGTTTGCCTGACCTTCCAGCCATGTTTCTGTGTGCAGTGAACGATCTGAAGAACGCTGTACCCTGTGCAGCCAGCTACATACTGCTGGACCCCGGCGATGAGGTCATGAAGAACAATATTGTCTACTATCAGTACCACAAGGACAAGTGGGGTCTCTCCGAGGAGGACTTCTTACCCAGAGCTGTGAGTGTGTTCTCTGTCTTTGTAAAGCTCTTTGAATTGCCTTGCGTCTGAATAGTACTATATAAATGAACTCCCTTGCCTCTTTGGTGGTGCATTTTCTCTACTGGATTGGATATTGATGCCTTGTCATCTCGTCAATTAAGGAATTGCATCAGTTGAATGACTGAAACTCTCCTGTTACCATAGCAATTATTTTTCTTTTTCTTCTCTTATGAACCCAATAATCAGCACACAGAAATGCTGTATGTTGAGTATAGTTTAGCTCTTTGCCAGAAGAGGGCAGCATTTAACTAAATATAGTTGTTTTTTTTTTATACTTACACGATGGTGTTGTATCCACAGTGGATATAACCCATCGCTATGGTAACAGATAAAGTACACATCTTTTTATTTGACCCCACTTATTTTACCACAGTACTACCTGAGAAGTTGCAAAACATCAGTGACAACATCCTGATACAGGCCAATTGGGAGCCCAAGGATGCACGGATTGAAGAAGCAGGATGGTCCTTCATGCTGCCTCGGTGTACAGGCTGACATTGCTGTCTGTGCTTTTCCAGGAGGCTGTGCGATATTTTAACCAAACCAACATGCAGCTGGAGATGCTGGAGTTTTCACAGAAGCACCTGCAGACAGATGATGAGGTAGGAGACCCTTACCTGCCATGTCCGTCTACAGATGTCATTTCACATGCATATGAGGGTCGAGATGAAAAGGCAGCAATACTTTAATATTTACAGTAATTTGACTGTTGGTCTATTTGACTGTCTTCGTATCAGATAGTGTGTGAATCCTTTTTCATTTCAGTTTACAAAGTTAGTTTTTAGCCTGCTTGCTTCTCTTATCTCCTTCAGATGTCAGTATATTCAGTGCCGGTCCCTTCAGTTTTTACCTCCATACCCGTATTCGGTGCCGGTCCCTTCAGTTTTTACCCCCATACTGTTAATCGTGTGCAGAGCGGAGGGTGGGTACTTCCTAACACAGACCTGCTCTTAGTCTGTGTCTTTAGTGCAGCACCGCCCCTTTTATGTGAATGTGCAATGTGAAAAGACAATCCCAGAGTCAATTTACTGAGTTAACCACCATCGTAGTACTGTTTGCTGATCAGGGCAATCACAGTTAACTCAAAGTGGCTGGGATGATTAACTCTGTGCATAGAAGCTTGAATCCTAGTACACCCCACAGGTATCTTGGCTGCAGGTCTCTACGATTCACAGTTCAGATGCCAGAAAACCTACTCTAGAATAGTTCTTTCAGATTTTAAAGAAGACAGTTGTTTCTTTCTTAGGTGATTAAGGTGAAAGCTGTATCTGACACTTGGTTGAAATGTCTTAAAGATCAGCTTTCAGTAGAATCTGTACACAGGATGCCCTCATGTATAGGTTCTACCTTGGAGACACTGAATCACATCTGCAGATGTGATTGGTCTCTTCACCCAGAACATTTAATGGGGGGGTTGTAGCTGTTATTTACTCAGTGTTTCACTTTAGAGCAGAGAAAAATTCTTGAGATTAGAATCCGGCAGCCTGTATCTCCTTTCTTTGCCATTCTGTAATTGTCCTTTTTACAGATTCCTTACCCGTGTCTTTCACATTACATCTGCATTCTTTCCATGTTCTTTCCATGTATTTTACACATTCCTCACACATTCAGCTGTAAGATATGGAAAAACAGGGCCATGCTTGTCATCATCTGATTGTGCCTTGCATACATACTTTGTCCTGTGTTTCTGTGCTTTGTCCCTATTCCAGATGGAGGTGCTGACGTTTCTTGATGAGCTTCTGGAGGCAGATGATAGTAGCTAGAGACAAGTCTCCCACAAACACACACCCAGCACTCTGATTTCTGCTTGCGTTGTTGGCAGTTGGAGGGTGGCTTACATTTGCGTCCTTCAGTGTTGTCGCTGTCATAAAAGCCATCCTTCTTTTATCCTGATTTTTTGTATATGTTTCTTCACACCACTGTGCTTTTGTTGTTTTTCAAGTCTTCCTTCACTGGCCGCCATCGACAACTGATTGTTATTGTCGACCCTTTCCAAAGGAATGGTACTTCATCAATAGAGCCTCTGACCTAAAGACTCAGGCTGAGACTTCCTCAGAGATATCACTTATCCAGCTCCCTTCATGACATTAATATGCGCAGTGATGTCTGTGTTATCTATGATTTTGTATCATTCATGCCAGGAAGAGCAAGCAACGTGGCTGTTACCCAGCAGAAAGCGGCAGTCGCATGAAAGGAACTGACCGCTTTTGACCTGTTGTGTTTTATGTGTGGAATCTGGAATTCCACATTGTTACATTGTAATTACTCAATGTGAATTTTGTACCATCACATGGAATTTTCATCCATAAATCGGTTCCAGTTTCATGCGACTAGTCATTATTTTTCGTTGCTGATTTTGCTTACCTGTCTACACTGTGTATTTGTCATGGTTTTGGTTTTTGTCACCATCTATGATGCCTTGAAGATCCATGCCGAAGGTAAGACCTAGTCCCCCTGTACCCTCGGGCTGGTGCTGGTCAGGTCAGACTGCCATGTTTGGTGCTTTGTTTTGTTTTTGGATAAAATCTGTTGAATCTACCTGCCATACATTCATGGACTTTCATCTACCTGCAGTTTGCTAAACATGTGTCCATAGTAATAAAAGTACATTGTTCCTTTGAGCAGACATTTTTAGGATGAGTAAAAGCTGAATAAAATTTATTTACCTATTTATTTTTTGTAATTAGTTTTTGCAGTCAGTTTCAGGAACAGAAGTTGCTGTTTTACCCTAGAGGAGTGCAGGCTGACTAAGTATTCATTGTGTTTGTGAAAAGTGTATAACTGTGAAATATTGCTGTGTATTTGTTGGTAGGAGAAATAAAGGTTCATACCGAGGATTTGCTCCAGCTGTGTGCCCCCCCCCCCCACCCCCCCACCCCCC
>JAODJU010007547.1:0-11722 GCA_026776725.1 Gnathonemus echidnorhynchus
TGATGGCATGACACAGTAAAAAGTATACATACATAGAGAGCAAAAAGCAAGATAAAGATAAAAATAAAAAAGGAAAAAGGTGTCATTCAAGTCAACATGCATGCAAATCATGATTTTTTTTTCAGTATTTGACTATGAATGATCAAGGAAGTTATAATTCCGCTTAGAAACGGGGTCCCTCCATGTCTGATGAAGAAATCAGTTTGGTAATAAAGATGTTTCTTTGACTGAAAACTTGTGCACTTCCTGGTTCAGAATGACCTGTAGCTTTGCCACATCACCCATACTGCCGTGAGAGGGAGGTAGGGGACGTAGCCCAGTCAAATAATCCGACAACATTGTCCACCATGTACAAAGACTCTCGTTTAAAGATCATATTCACAAAAGCAAACATGTTATTTGAGAATAAATAGATAAATTTAAAAAAACTTCTTATTTGAACAGAAATAGCTTGAATTATCCTTTTGGATTCTGTCTGTGGACAATGACTTTCTTTTACAATTATGCATTTTTTATGTTTTTGTAACTTGTACCCTGCTGTTTTGGGTCCCTTGGAAACAATTCTGTTTTGTAATAAGTAAATCATTGAGATGCTTTTCCTGCCAGCCTTCTGGAAGGTTCAATTCAGGCATTGAAATAATGTCAAAACAATGCAATTCCTGTGAGGAAAAAGGCATTTCACAGAGATAGGCATATTTTCAAAAGAATATAAGAGACTGGAAAATTACAGAGCAGTTTCCATAACATTCACAAGCATCTTGGTCCCCAAGATTGAATCAAAGTTGATTTTCAGTATCTCCAGGGCACACTATCTAATGCTGTCACTTTCACGCCTCACCCGCTGCTGAAAACTGCTGAGGAGATACACAGCTCACTCACTGAAACATGAAAATCAGCTAGTACCACCCACTAAGCTAATTGCTCACATCTTGGGGTTTCCAGTAGTGCATTCTAAACTCACTGGACTCACCCAAGAGCTGATTAGGGGCCTGGGTCAACACCAGAGCTTGAACATAGTTTGTCTGGTTACAAGGAGTGGAGATAGGACAACCATGCATATCATTTTGGAACAGGATGACTCGTAGCCTCAGCAACAGGTCTGTCCTAACTATGTGATAAGGGTCTATAATAGATAGATAGATAGATAGATAGATAGATACAGTAGATAGATAGATAGATAGATAGATAGATTCAATCGATCAATTTGTCAATAACAACATCAATAATAAGCATTATTATTATTATAATTAATAATAATAATTGATCAATCAAGCAATCAATCAGTTTGTTCGTTCATTCTTTCATTCATATACAAGGACGCAGGGGTCTGAAGGCTCTTCCAGAAACAATGGGTGCAAGGCAGGTAATAACCATATTATTATTATTTATTTATTATTTTTTTTTTTATAAAAGATGCTTTATATTGTCAAAACAAGAACAAAAGCACAAAGTAGCATATGCAGGTAATAAGAAGGAAGCTTCCCGTCGGAATCTGCTATGAAGGTTCCTGTATGACAGCCGCACAGCCGTGCTCCGCCCTGCCATTTGTCCAAGGCCTTCTGGCACTCGGTGCGGCCTCCCTTTTGGCCAATGCTCCCAGCAGCCCAGTCCCACGAGGCAGGTGTCTAAAATGGATTTTCAAATGAAGGAGGCCACCGTGTGGATGTACCTGTTGCTGAAATTTCTAGCCAAAGTGGCCCTTCCTGAAGATGACTTCTTGTCCATGCACAATTCCAATTCATTTATTTGGTAAACGCTTTTCTCCAAAGTGATGTACAATTGAAAGCAGGATCAGACAGCTTGTAGTAACTCAGTTAATTTCCAGGTGTGTTGTTCAGTAGAACATGGGACCCCATGTACTAAAACTAATTTAGAATCATCTTATATTGTTTCACCTAGTATACAAATATGTATCAGGGTTATTAAACAGGGTGTGTGAGTGTGCTCTGCGATGGGCTGGCCCCCTGTCCAGGGTTGTTCCCTGCCTCGTGCCCGTTGCTTCCGGGATAGGCTCCGGTCCCCCCGCGACCCAGTAGGATAAGCGGCTTGGAAAATGGATGGATGGATGGTTATTAAACAGTTTACTCTTCATTCTGATCCATACTATGAAATGTTCACTGGATTAAAACCATTTACTGAATTTATTATTAACTTAATCCAGAAGCAATGCTTTTTACCTGCTACTGCTTGTATTGAAAAACTCATTTGTATGTTTGCTGTGGTGATTTTTTTTCCCAAAGCAAAAAATACATACAGTCACGTGGAAGCTAACAAAACATGCCAGCTTTAGTATAAATAATAGTACAATAATAAAATAAATAATATCATAGCCCACATAAACAGATGTGCAATTATCCTGCCAAGTTGCAAATACTTATAATCACACGGACCGCAAAAGCCACTCCTTCAGAAGAACCATTATTTGAGTTATGAGGAAACAACCATGTTATCAAGAAGTACGCGTAGGTATTACAAGAGAGATTCGATTCCCCACACAAATACTAGAAGACAAATTAGTTGAAAAGCAGATGCTAATCTTGTTGAACTCATAGATTAGCATCAAGGGCATCTTGGTTGTTCAATGAATCAATTGACTCAGTTGACTTCTCAGTTGATTTCAGCATTGGTAGGGGCCAAATCAGCCTCAAAGCCCAGGCTCTTATAAACACATACGGTACTCGCACAATTGGTAGGTACACGTTCCTACCATCCAAAACCAAACCTACACCCTTTAGATTTTATATATTGATATCTGTACATGTAAAACAAGCATTAATCTTACAAAGGCTGACTCTATAACGGAAACTAGAGATGGATATTGTTTTTTTTATTTACCCTTTTGAATTTATAGCAGATGCACTAAGCAGCTTATAACAATAGACCTTATTCCAGACTTAAGTTGAAGCCTTCATTGTGTGAGGCTGGTGGACTCATTCATTTAAATGCTTAGAATGCTCATCTTCTTTGAATGTATTATTCTTGGAATTAATTTAAAGTGTACACAAGTTTGTACTTGACTTCAGTCCAGCTAGAAAAGTTTTGCCAGCACACACCCTTTATCTACTTGATGATTAATAGCAGATTCTTTTCAGAAATGAGTATACTGTACTTCCCCAACCACCCTAAATATCTTTCTATATTTCACTCATCATTGTTTTGGAAATCATTTCTATTGCCAACCCTATAATAGCTAGTTATGTCTCTTATACATTTCAGTGAACATATATCATCTTCTAGTTACTAAATTCCCCTTTACAATCCATCCATCTTCGTCTGCTCATCCCGATCAGAGACACAGGTCTCCTAACCCACTAAGTTTAATTTACCTTAAGCCGTTTTAATCTTTGGGACATCGGCATCTGCTGACATTCCAGGTTACCTGGTCTTATGGTACTTTTTAAGCTAAAGGAATCTCCATCTTCTGTGTGAAAGGTCCCAACCAGGGACCAGATCAGATTTAATGTCGTGCTTCATGGGTCCTCCAAATGGACTAATTAAACCTCAATTAAAAGTTAGATCTTTTTAATGGGGTTTTGCATAAATTTTTAAAAATTCCCTCAGCAGTCTTCAGCAGAACCTATTATTTGAGTAACAGTTATGTTTGATTGACCAGAGAACCCTTGAACATATCTATGTTCATACTTAGCTGTCAATCCTGGTGTTTCACCAAAAAGAGGGTTTGAGTCTCCAAACCATATACCAGTCTGGGTCATAAGTAAAGAAGAAACTCGCAATATGGTTCTAAAACCCTGAATGTTGTTTTGGATGTACTATGGTAATATAACGCAAAATAAAAACACATAATGGTGACTGAAAAACTATCGAACTATATATAAAATATGTATATTAATATATAAATGAATATACATCAAACAAACAGAATATACAACAATTTAAGTCTTGACTTCTCAGGAATCCCCAGGACGTTTCCGGCTTCCTGGAAGCATATTCGCGCCACTCTGCTTTCAATGGGATGGCGTAGGATCGAATTTTCCGTATTTTGAGTGAGGTTAAAAAAAAAAAAAAAAAACTCCCTTGACGTCGCTGGCTGTGGACTGTAATGCATCCTGTAATCAAAGAACGGAAATGAGAAGGAAACAGACAGTGACAGGGAGGGCTCTGACCGGAAAGCATCAGTCGTTTTAATGCTTATGGAATTCTGAGAATCAAAGTTAAATTCCAGTAATAAACAAACAAGCAGCTTAGAATCTGATGATCTGATCATAGTAATTAAAAACTATAAATATTAGTATTTCAATTAAGTATTTCAATTTTTGCTAAAATTAAATATGATTGTTGATAGAGACTAAATCACCGTTACTTTACATTTTGCTTTTAAAAGTAGCACAAACCTTATGGTAAAGTGTGCACAGGACGTTGACACCAGCCCCATAATCTGAATCACCTTTGAAAAGGTGATTTTCAAAAAATATTGCGTGAATGATATCTCCCATAGTTCCTCCGCAGTGACCCTGACATGCCTAAACACACTTCTCTGAAACCACCACGCTGAAGTTATATCAGGAAGCACTGAGAAAGCAGGCCCACTAGGATACAAGTATGCCTGACAGAGATTATCCTCAGCTGAGTCAGTGAGCGACACCCCCAATTATCCCTGTACCTGCTGGCTGGGCCATCTAGACAGTCTTTAAGACTAATCTCAACCGGATTAAAAAGGCCGATCCTAGTCTTAAACAGCCACTACATGTGTAACATGTCTCATGCTGAAAAAAGGTGTGTGTATATCATTGACAAAGACCCATCTTTCAATAATACAATGGAAACCACTATTTTTACACAGTACTGCCACCATGTGGCCATGACCAGTTTTATTTAGTGATCGTCAATTTTATATATGATATATTTCGTAATGGGATATTTACGGACTTCTGTCATATGTACAATATCACTGCCTCCACTTTAGTAGCAAATATTAATTCAAATTCAAAATAATGCCTGACACCAAAATGAACTTGGTACAAAGGCCTTACCTAAAAATATGTAAATACCTGTGACAGTTCTGTACACCAAATAATTTCCATGAGATATTTCCATAAAATAATAAAGACCATATTTACAAAAAACATCTTCTATCAAAAATATAATAGAATGTCATCCATATACCCATTCAGCATTTGGTCCTTATATAAAACAATAACATATAACCAAACGCTTAATATAAACACCTTCAGTTACATCTTAACACAATGATAGTGTTTGCTCTTCAATTCAAAGTTTTACAGTTACAGTTATCTTCAAAAAAAAAAAAATAGCGATTTGCCAACATTTCTCCATTTTGATATATGCCTTAACATTTGCCTTACTGGCATAACAGTATTATTGCAACATACAAATTACACTTTTCATTGTACATTTCATTCTTGTCATTCTTTTTTCTTTCTGCTTTCTCTAGCCGCTTTCCTTTTGAGCTGCAGAGTTTTAAGTTCTGTCATTGTCGCAAAAGTCTTGTAAACCCACACTCCCTTTAAAACAAAAATAGTGGAAAACTCCTGGTGTAAGTATCTATCATTTTGGTTAGTCAAAATTAATACACCACAGGCTAATCAACTTAAATAAAATGTATTCAGCTATCTAATAAAAAAACATTTTATTATGGAACACAAGAATAAGCATTAAATGTTTAAAATACTTACCACAATCACCATTGTGTTTATTAGAAGAGGAGCAGAGAAAATTAATGATATGAACATCCCATTGGAGTCAAAATACTGGTACTTTGAGAATGACCTTGTAAAGCAAAATACAAGATAAAAATTAGGTTTTCCTGTAATTCATCAGCACACTACAACAGCCTTCACTTAGACATTTCTCTGTGTCTTACTTTTTTAACATGACTGAATTCACCGGATGACATAAACATAGACAGAAATTAACTAGAATTAATTAAATTATTGGCGAACTTTCGTTAGTGCTATACAGTATCAATACGTACCTCCAATGCATAGCAGCGAACTCATTTAAATATTCTGCACTGTACACCAATCCAACTAAAAAGAAATATATAGATATGTTCAAGTTATATATTAGCTTGATATATTGATTTATTAGCATTATGAGCATGGAGGGAACAAAAACATCAGACTGACTGTGGGTCCCCGAGGACACGATTCAGAAAGACGGTTCTACCCGCTTATTCTACTCAAGGTCACAGTGGGGTCACACAGGACACCAGGGACACAATGCCAGTACATCACCCACGCAGTCGTACACTATGAGAAATTTAAAGACATAAATCAGCCAAAGTGCATGGCGATGGGGGAACTCTGTGGGGGGAAAATCCACACGCACGCGCAGAGGAAATCCGCACGCACGCGCACGCACACACACACAAAGCGGAGGTGTAAGTAAACAGCACCACCCAGAGTCACCAGGCAACCCCTATATTTAGAACAGAAATGCCCAAATAACAGAATAAAATTACATTAAAGATAACAACCCAGATGACTTATTCATAATTAATAATAACTGCAATAATATCAATGGCTCTAAAACACCCTTGATTAAAATCTCCTTTATAACTCATCCCTGTAATTCTTTTTCCATAACTGGAAAAAAGGCTTCACTGTTTTCAGCTAAAAAGCGAAGATACAATAATTTCTACTATAGCTACTTACCCAATACTAAGAAATGACAGACCTGCAATCGATAAAATCTTAATGTTAGGAGTGTGGTGGCAAAACACAGAACGTGAAAGAACTGCAGTCCGATCAACCAGGACTCCGACCAGTCTACCTGGAAAGAAAGAAAAACTTTTAATTACCCATTAAATCTTATCTAATTAAAATATCAAGAATAAATCCAAAATGTACTAGTATACATTTAACGCGCAAGGATTCATACAATATTATAGCTAATGAGCATAGTGTAACGACACAAGTAAAGTTTTGTTGGCTGGAGTGAGACAAGTCTGCACATTTACATATATGTAACATTTGTAAATAGTCTGTAAATTGCAAAGTACTCCAACGCTTTTAATGTAGGTAATTTTAGGTTTATAATGGAATAATACAGGTTTGATGTAAGATTTCTTGCGGGAGTGTTAGAGTCGGAAAAGGAGGAAAGTATCACGCCAGATGCGTGCGTGCGTGCGTGTATGTGTGTGTGTGTGTATATATATATATATATATATATATATATATATTCCATTACACATACTTCAATGCTAACTATTAATATTACCTGCTAGCTCATGCGTACTTACAGAAAGCAGGAATGTCCACAGCGAAGTAATTCTCATATTACTAATGCCATCGATTGGGATAGAGCTGATATTTTGTTTAGCCATCTCAGAAATACGTACAATCGAACGCTGAACAGAGTTTAAAGGTTATTATTCAAAAGACTATTAACATATATAGCTAAATGGCCATAAACGAAGACACCCCGAAAACAACCGTCAAACAGACACGCAACCCTAGTCGCATGAGAAATACGTCACGTAGAATACGTCATACATAATGCATTGTAAAGGGGAAGCCGGAAGTGACGGAGGAATATTTATCCCACGTTTGTCGGTTAAAATCGTCTCTTTCCCTATTCCCATTTCAGCCGGAATTTCATACAGAAATATAATTGCAAGGCAGTATCAGTTCATCAGTATCTGCTCGCCTTTTGGGTAATCAAAAGTATGTCGCATGAAAACTACAAAACTTGTGGAATATTTCTAATATTTGTTAAAAGTGTTTCTAGTTTCCATTAAGTAACCAATAACAAGTGCAAGACAGAAGAAGGTCTGTACAAAATACTGTAGAAGCTCTGACAAGATATTTTAAAAATAGCCAGTCCAGTACGAACTCAGTCTTCGTGGAAAATAAAAGAGTATCCAATAGTGCCAAGTGAAACCATTTCAATATACCAGTCACCAAGGATAGAGAACTGGGGAGAGACAGTGTTAGGATGAGGTTGAAGTCATATAAACGCGGAAAGACTCAGGGTGTTGAAGGAACGACAAGTAGACATTAATGAAGTTCTTTTGTATCATCGGTAGCTGTCGACAGCTAACAACGGTAGTCTTTTGGGGGAAATAATCACAAAATCGCCTCTGAGCCATTGCGAGTTAATTAACATAGCGCTATGTTTTTCCTTGAGAAAAACCACAGTCACGCTGCCCTACGGTATTCTGACACTGCATTACCATCAACGACCGGAGAGGGTGCTAAACACCCTGAACACCCCTACTCCCGGCACTAATTTTTCAAGTGTTCCTGGAAATGATGGGGCTTTATACTATTATTAAAGGTAGTAAGGGAACTACAAACGGCACTGTAATATCACACTTTGTTGTACTTTATAACACGTTTATTGTACAATATTCTGTTTATCAGGATATTCTTTTGTGAATTTGTTTGCACCACATTTGCTTGTTTGCACTATTTGTGTGCTGCCTTTACATTTTGTCTGTTTGGCACTATATGTATGTTTGGCTGTGCACTACGTTCTGACTTTATGCACCAGAGTTTCCCCTTGGGATAATCTTAATGTTAATCTTATCTTAACTTTATAATAAATGTAATAATCCCGGCTTTGCAATATATCATGGATGAGCACGCCTGACTTCAGCTATATGATGTAGGGTAGGCGACAGTGTTCATGGCCGTGATTGGCTTGCATTCTTCTTATTTACAATTAATTAAACGTATATTTTAAAAATCTGTGATCGGTTAGCATTTGTCTAGCCTTTGTTTGAGGCTTGTGATTGGGTGGGATAGATCCAGCTTTGCGTCATAGAAGTGCTTTATTGTCACATTTAAGAAAACAGAAAAATAGCACATAAACTGGGGCAGAGTGGAAGTTCAGTTGTGAGAGTTCAACAAAATATGCATGTAATCTGAGTTACAGAAAGAAAGAAGAGACATTGCTTATCAGACACAGGTGCAATGTTTGGAAAAATGACTGCCAGTCAAGATCACCCTGATTACACTCAAAACAGGTGCCAGAATTGGGATTTACTATCATTTCCAAAACACTTAAACATATTAAACAAAATAAATGTGACAGTGTGTATATTTACTAAGTTTACTTTTATTTACAGTTTACTTTTAATAAAACATTCATACTAATGATTCTCTTCTTTAATCACAGTATCCTAGCAACATATACATCATACGTCATATACTAAAAATCAAGAACATGCTGTGCATTTTTCCTCAGAATGTTCATTTCATTAATGTCAGTGTGTACAATATCAATGACTAAAATGGAATTTGCGAGTAAGGAAAATGCAATACATCACAGTCATTGCTAACTGACTGTGGGTCCTCAGCTGGAGGGTCCTGGTCCAGTAGTGCCTAGGACCGTGGGTGCTCAGTCCCATCAGGCTTTGGACTTTGTTCCCTGGAAGCCAGAGGCTAAGTTGACTGCAGCTGAGATGGGTGTGGAGTAGCCTGCTGTTAAGGTCTGCAGCCCAACCACCAGACATTTCCAGCTGAATCGCAGAGCCTTGCCCAGGTTCTGGCAGACAGAAGCAAACAATCATATAAAGTTGAATGCAAGGGAAATGACACATTTTACCCACGGTTGATGGTGGTCATATTAAAGGAATTTCAGGATTTAATGAAACAAATGAATGATAGTCAAATAGAAGCAAAGGTATAAAATGAAGTATAATCCATTAAGGCCTGACAGCTTTGGTACAGTTTGCATACTTTACGATGGAAAATCGCCAGTTTGCGGTACGGGTTGAGTACGGATCAGTTCTTGGTGGCAATGGAAAAGTGCCATTAGAGCTGACGTTTCACTTATCTCAGTATCTTCGGTGTGCGGGAGGAGACATGGAATGGAGAACATGGGAACTGAATATATATACAGAGCAATGGGTGGGATTAAACTCACAACCCAGGAGGTGAGAGGAACCGCGCTACACCCTGTGAAACAGCTCAGCTAGTATATCGTTGTTCGTCACTCATGTAACTGATTACTGAAAATAATGACCTATACCGTATGCTTAAAGCCTGAAGCACAGGAGCTCAGCTAACGTTGGGGGTCACATTTTCAGTTATTGACCAGCACATGCGGGGTCTAAAGAATTTTAACCCAATATTGTACGGCAAGAAATCAACTACAGAAACTAATGCCGATTTGGGGACATTGTATAAATACAGGACAGAAAAAAGCTGACAGAAAATGTGATTTTTCTTGCTGAAAGAGCAACCTACATATAATGCGCATATCAATGCGCGCATGGCAACTTGCGTGCTCACGCACAGTGAAGTGCTTTTATAGTAACGCCCCAGTGTACACGTCTTTACACACTGTACATCGTGTATGATCAAAGGTTATAGGCTTTATAAATTTACCCTATACTGTGCTCAGGAGGGCGCCATTCTCATCCTGATACAACTTAGATTAAATTTGCAGGACAAATTAGTCAAAAAATATTTTATTATAAACGGACTTCTAATATATACAAATATACGTCAAACACATATAATTTTGAAAGGTTTGACTCTACCGTATATACGCCCAACTGATAGGCCTACTTATAGTGAGTTTGATTATGTAGCTTGTGTCGCTTTCACATTTTCTCATGTGTGGTTCTTCTAATGATTTTTTTTTACTTATGAACATTCCATGCTACGTTAATTATTACCCTTGACTCGGGAATCTTAGAGTTTTTTTCATCCCGTTATTTCATCATACTACACTGAATGTCTCCTAATGTAATGTAATAACTACTTAAATTGCAGCCTAATGTGTTCAACAAAACAAACATGATGTCGTTCGCAGTACACATTAAATATTTGTAAATAATCTGACACATTTAAATGCATGGGACTCGAAACGACGTCCTTCACTTAACATAATATTCCATAAATAGTCTCTCCATGCCCACATACTGTACAGAGTTTTGACTGCCAATTTAATTTAGTCCAACCTAATAAACCAACCTTTTTATACTTCTTATTCCTTTCTTTCCTCTTATTTTTCTTTTCTTCTTTCCTTCTTTCAGTTTCTTCGTCATCTTCTATCAATGGCTCATATTTCTCCGGCAGGAAAGATAAATGAACAGGCTTAGAGCATTTTTTGCCCATTTTCTCGGTTCGTTGCCTCGCATTTTGATTTATGGGAATTCCGCTGTTCCCTGTACCAGCCGCAAGCTCACGCTTCTCTCCTTCGTTGTCCTGTAGATTTAAATCTACTTTTTCGGTATCCATGGCTATTCCACATGTGTCTTCCAGGCTTTATTCTGAATTATTAGTGTTTTTGATCCGCTTTTTCGTTAACATAATATCGTAAAATTCTTATTGTTACTTTGCCGAACTTTTTACGTACCCCACTTACGTCAGACCTTTATTGCGCACACACACACACACACACACACACAAACACACACACACAGACGACACAGTTTATCCACAGTCTGAACAAGCTGTAAAAGACAATAAATGTTACAAGTACTGTATTGCACTCGATGCTGTTAAAGGCCAAAGTTTGAAGACAATCTGTACCGAAGGCTCCCTCTGCGCTTCTTTGTTTTAATAATGAATCAGACACTGCATGAGTACAGGACTAAAATGTAATTGTTTAAAATTTCCCAAATGGAATACTGAATTATTTTCACAAAATAAAGATAAATACAGACATCATTATTCATCTTATTAATTCAGCTTTAAAACAACAATAAATAAGCGAATAAATGGCTTCATATTTCCTGGCCATGACTAGGAATGGCCTGCAACTACACCATCCATCCATCCATCCA
>JAODJU010007547.1:11822-25040 GCA_026776725.1 Gnathonemus echidnorhynchus
TAAGCGAATAAATGGCTTCATATTTCCTGGCCATGACTAGGAATGGCCTGCAACTACACCATCCATCCATCCATCCAAACTGCTTACTGAATGCAGTTTTCACTTCAGGGGTGTTGCTAGACATAAAACTCTACTGGGACACAGGCCCCCCACCCCCCAATACCCATATAATTTGAACGTGAGATTTTACCCGGGGTTCAGCACATGAATACTGAGGCCCATCTTTCACTTCCCATAGCTGAAACTCGTGTGGCTTGTGGATGTGATTGAGCCCTGGAATCCCATTCAGACTCTCTCTGCCTAGGCTCCAAGTCAAACATGCAAACATGCAAAGGCTAAACATACAGGCTACAGATAACATCTTCGCCCATCTAAGTAATGCCTGCAGCTATTGGTGGATTTAATACGGTCAACCAATCATCTTCTGTGTTATTATGTTTCTTAATTAAATAGGCCTGGACAGAGAAAAAAAATATCAGAGTTAGCAAGATAGGAGGTCATCGCAGCATTAAGTCAAACAAATAACCTTAATCATCTCTTTACGTGTATCTTCTATGAATACAGTTGCTGTTATCCACACTGGATATTTGTCTCCACTACTGGTTGCCATTATTGCCTTTATCCCACTGTTTTGCAACTGCTCCACAAACAGAAAAAAGTGCACCATGTGACCTGTACACTTAGCAGCCTTCAAATCTTTCAAATCTGGCATGCGAAATGATAGGCTGCTTAGGCAATAGTGAATGACTGAACGATAACCTTTGGAGTTTATAAAAAAAAAAATTCTTGACTTGGTTTTACTAGACGGCCTTTGTTCAAAGCAGAATAAATGTCTGTCCCGCGAGCAACATAGGATTAATATCCCACACATTTAGACACAACACGGCATTCAAAAGGTGTTAAAATATCTTTATCAATACAAAGAAAGATAATTTCACTGTACAAAAGCTTTTCAGTCAAAACAAAAAAGAAAATCCAGGTAAAAAGAAATAAAAATTTCCTGGCAACCGTGCATACAAACACAAGCAATTATATTACCTTAAATTTTTACAAAACAGAAATTTCTCAATTTCCCAATATTTCTGATTATCCATATTGCTTTGTGGTATTAAAGCAGTGGTATTCGATCTTTTGACAGGGATGCCCTGGGGTTCATTGTTACGCGGCGAATGGGCAAGGAGCGGGGACAGAGGAGCGGGAGTCCAGGGGGTCAGGGAAACGAGGGATTTATTGGGGAAACAGCAAGGCACAGAGAGCAAAACAAGTAGCAACGTCAATGACAGGACTAGGGGAAGACGAACAAGGAAGCACTTAAATACACCAGACTACATTGAACAAGACTAGACATAACTGGTAACACGGGGATTCCACACGAGGTAGCAAGGGGGGGCGTGGCACACGGGAGGCTCGGACGAGCAAGGCATGACACTCATTTATTTATCCTTTTAATTAAATTATTTAACAATTCATTTTAAACACAACCTGGCTGTTTCTTCAGTTAAGGAACATGCAAAACAAATGGTAATTGGTAACTACAAAAGTGTAAAAAATAACATAGAAAGACCACTCAAATAGGCCCTTACCATCCTTTGGCTATATCAAAGTTTCCTTCTGCCCCCAGGTCACTTGCAAATGATTCCAGTGAGGCTTCACCATTCCCAGTGAGAGTTCAGCGAGACACCATCTGACAAATTATATTGCTTTGGGCAATAAAATCCCTGTATCGAACAGGGAGTTTTGGAAACTGCAGGCATGGTTCCAGAGGGAAAGACAGTGCTTGGATCATCAGAATCATCTCAGTGCAGGATAGTGGCTGTGCTCCTCAGATTGCAGTGTCTACAGGAAGATGCACACTAAAGGCATATGCTTATTTCTCCCTGCTACATGCCAGGAGCAAAAAACAAAATAGAAAAGAAAAAAAGAATTAAATCCAGAAAGTATTTAATCTCCAACACTGTATTTGTAGCTGTACGTAATTTTTGACGTTAATTTCATTCACAATTTCACCCGACCATCCAAGGAAACAATGGAGACTTGGTGTACAAGTGCTCATTTGAAGAAGTCAGTAAGACTTGTGCTGAATAAAAACGAATGTAAATAAAAGAAATATGTAACATTCAAGTAAACACCTTGAGGCTGCGGGAGTTTTGGTATTACACTACAGTGAAAATAATACTTGGTTAAAAAATGCAATTGAAGTACAATATTTTCAACTTTCTGAACAGAGTAAAACACCTGTATCACAAAGCAGGATTTCTTGCTTCCCGGATAACTTGACATATTTAAGGTGGTCAGGGCTAAAAGTAAGTGAACAGAAGTCCATCTAAACTGGGGTACCTTAAATCTGGCTTTGTGATACAGACCCCAGGAAACATATAAACATTTATACACTGTTAACTTCAACAATGTAACATTGACTGGAAAGAAATGAATTGGCTTTGGAACTGGCAACCAACTGAATGATAGGCTTTTCTTAAATCATAGTAAATGCGAATAAATATAGGAGGAGATAAATAAAATATACAATCGCATTACCGCAAAATTAAAAAATTGTAAACCACTGAAATAGAAATTTTCTTTTTATAAACGTCTCTCTTACATATTAACATAAATTCATTTCCCATTTTTTGGTGGACCCACTGAATAGCCTTTATACCAGTCTTTTATAATTTTTTTTTCAGTAGTGCAACAAAGAAAAGGAATATTACGCCCTACTGGCTAAATTTATATATATTTAAAATAAAGATTTTACATTCATATTCATGACCTATTTCGTACCAAAAATAGTCTTTATTTGAATGCGCAGGCACAGCATGGCAGAAGTTTAACCCCAAGTGCAATAAAAAATGCCAGCGACTATTTGTGCATCATTCTTGTGAACTTGTCAATAATGACAGACACATTAAAGAAAGGCAGTGATGTATATAGAGCGGAAGACATCTGCGTCATTGTAGAGGTTGTGCACATTTATAATTATGCAGTATGCGGGAATCAGCATAAAACATTTTTCTGCAATACTTTAACAGGATAAAGCATTAGATAAACAGGAAGATGCAGGAGGGTATCAATCTGCATTTCCTGGAGATGGTAACTGCTGTGTGTTTTGATCTTAGACCAGGTCTCTGTTTTCTAACTTCTGTCTCGGGCAGTGTTTCCCAATCCGGTCCTCGTGGACCTACAGTTGGTCCATATTTTTGCTCCCTCCAAGCTCCCTGCCAGACAGTTCACAAAAAAACGTGAACTGTCTGTGGGTCCTGAGGACCAGATTGGGAAACACTGGTCTAGGACATCACCATTCTGAGAACGGTGAGAACTGTTGTACCTACATGCTAAGAACCATGTTCGATAGTCATAAAAAAGATTCAGTACCACAGAATCCTTAATACATCTCATTAACATATTCATGTATTTGTTATTCTGTATAAAAAAGTCCAAAAAGCTGTAATATAAAAACAAAGAACAAAATCCAAACCAACCCTGAGATAAAGAGAATAAAACCCTGAATGCCTTCACTCTTTCAGCTTTTTGGACTCTCATTAAAAGTGTTTAATAAGGACCTCCCTTCTGAAGCAAGGCCTTCTCTCCTGCCTATGGGGTCATTCAGTTCCCTGCTGCGTCTGCGTCATAGGACGTGCCACAAGAGGGCAGCCTTTCCCCATCTCCATTTCGTCCTCCTCCTCCTCGTCCTCCTCCTCTTCCTCCTCCTCCGTGTGGTCGTTCTCCTCCCTGAGCCGCTTTACCAGGCCCATGTGGTCGAAGGGGAGCTGGAGAAGAGCCATGGGCACCTGGGAGATGCGGGGGCTGGCAGGTGCCACCTCCACGGTCATGTGACCCAGCGGCTTCTGCGGCCTCCAGACCTGCGTCTCGTCCTGCTGCCGGTGAGTCTTCATGTGGGCGTTACGGCTCTTGATTTTAAAAAACACCCTGCAGAATGACATAGGTAGAAAATACAGAGAAATGGGCAAGAGAAGCTGGAGCCAAAATGAAATATAAAACCATAATCGAACACAGCTTCCTCCACTTTGCAGCAATACTATATTGATGACACAAAATCCAGGTAATCCAAAGCGGATCATTTATCTGACAGAAATACTCAACGCTTTAAATCTACATGATTTTTTTGCAAATGCAAGTAGGATTGTCTTGTCAAATTTAATTAAAATATGCTGGGAACACCCCATACTTGCTGCCACAAGTTCCAGACTCAACATAACCCTGTACTAAGTTTTATAGAAGAATAATGGATATACAGTTCCATGTAAAAGTCTTAGGCAGTCAAAGGAAATGTTTAAAGCTATTGGTAACGCTTTACTTGAGGGCACACAAAAATATAATAGTACAATCTTACTTAATGCATTAAATAATCGGAAACTAAGTGTCAGTTATGTACTGATCCCATGTTCATTCATCATTAATGAATCATAACGGTCCATGTACACTATATGGACAAAAGTTTTGGGACACCTAGCCATTACACCTACAGAAACTTTTATGACATTCCATTCTAAATCCATAGGCATGAAAATAGAGTTGGTTCCCCTTTGCAGCTGCCACTCTTCTGGGAAGGCTTTTCACAAGAGTGTGTCTATGGGAATTTTTGCCCATTCATCGAGAATAGCATTTGTGAGGTCAGGCATTGATGTTGGACATGAAGGCCTGGCTCGCAATCTCCGTTCTAGTTCTAGTATTTGATGGGGTTGAGGTCTGCGCTCTGTGCAGGCCAGTCAAGTTCTTCCACATCAAACTGAACAACACCCAACCATATCATTATGGACCTTGCTTTGCGCATTGGGCAAAGTCATGCTGAAACAGAAAAAGGCCTTCCTCAAACTGTTCCCGCAAGGGTGGAAGCATAGAATTGTTGAAAACGTATTGGTATGTTGAAGCATTAAGAATTCCCTTTACTGGAACTAAGGGGCCTAGCCTAACACTTGAAAAACAACCCCATAACATTATTCCTACTCCTGCATAAAACTTTTTCACTTGGCACAACGCAGTCAGGCATGTAACGTTCTCCTGGCATCCGCCAAACCCAGACTCATCAATCAGACCAGAAAGAGAAGCCTCATTAGTCAATCCGTAGAACATGTTTCCACTGCTCCAGAGTCCAGTGGCGGTGTGCTTTTACGCCACTCCATCCGACGCTTGGCGGCGTGAGGCTTGCATGCAGCTGCTCGGCCATGAAAGTCTATTCCATGAAGCTCCCAGTGCACAGTTTTTCTGCTGGGCTTAATACCAGAGGAAGTTTGGAACTCTGCAGTTATTTAGTCAACAGAGCGTTGGCGACTTTTATGCACTATGCGCCTCGGCACTTGGTGACCTCGCTCTGTAAATCTACCTGCCATTTCGCAGCTAAGTTCCTGTCGTTCTTGCATACTTCCATTTTGCAATAATACGACTTATGGTTGACTGTGGAATATCTAGCGGGGAAGAAATTTCATGAACTGACATATTGCAAAGGTGGCATCCTATGACAGCACCACACTTGAATTCACTGAGCATTTCTGAACGACCCTTTCTTTCACAAATGTTTGTAAACTTGACTGCATGACTAGGTGCTTAATTTTATATATTTGCATCAAAGGGTCTGTCTGGGTCCATATAGTGTATAGATCGTGTTCAAACAGATTCATGGTGTGATATCACGCGTTGTAGCAGGACTGACTCTAAAATCTGTTTTACACCAATATGAAGATCATTTAAGCATCATTTTCTTTGACTGCTTAAGACATTTGCACAGTATTGAATATATTATTTTAACTGAACCAAGAAGGTATGACCACTACTGTTCATAAAAACAATACTCCAGGGACTTCTTACTTGCCGCACTCTTTGCAAGGGAAGAGAAGCGTGGGGTCAGTCTCCCCACTGGTGGTGCTATGGGCTGGGGAGCTCTTCAGGGAGCTTGGTACTGACTGGGCCTGTGTCTTGGGTTTGTTTCTGTCTGAGAGAGGCTTGAGGCATGTGCCCGGGCTGCTGTGAATTCGGCCATGTCCGCTCAAGGCTGGCTTAGAGGAGAAGACCTGTTGTGGAAAGATGATAACGTTAACCCAGAGATACTCTGCTATACTCTCTCACTGGATACTAAATTAGAGATGCTCCACTATATTCTCACTGGATACTAACCCAGAGATATGCTGCTATGCTATCTCACTGAATACTAACCCAAAGATTTTTTTTTGTCCCTTTTTGTACTCGGCCTTTGTCTACATTACTCGCCTCGGATGAGTGGGTGAGCTTAATTTCCAGCCCTCTTGATATCTCTACAGCTGAAAATAGAAAAACTTGTCCGAACCATCTGACCGCAGTATAAAGAGAATATGATATCAGTTTTTGCTTCTGAGAAAATCATCTTTAAAGGGACTGATATTTATCTAAATGGGACAGCATTACTTTATATGACCAAGAATTTATATAGCTAGATGGCTAAGAAGTCATTTTTAAATATAAAGAAATTGCCTTTTTACAAGTCACTGTAAATGTTACGAAAAACACACACATGCATGAAACTGCAATAAGCTTTAACTGACAGGAAAGACATTGAGTCACAGGATGTGTGTGTGTGGGGGTGTTAATATTGTTTCCATTGCTGTGTCGTCTGGTAGTAACAACATCGGCCTCGATGAGGACCCTCACCAAACCACAGCCAGGCACTTCACACACGAATGTGCTCTTGGACAGGACCACGGTGCCATTGGCAGGGGGGTCTGACAGGTCAGGTGACCTGAGGGCTTTGGGCTCCCGCTCCTGGGGCTTCTTCGCGTCCATCTCCACCTCGGCCCAGTCATCCTGAAGACAGCGGTGGGAAGCCGATCAGGTTATCTTACCATTCCTTAATGAGCCATCCAGTTATTCGACCTATTGCACTAGATAAGTACATCCAGCCTTCCCGTTTCTGCTTGGGGCATGCTTCCCCCTCCGAAAGGACAGATTCATTAACATACTAATAAGTAGTAATGAGGGAAGATGTGGATTGGTCATTACCGAGCTCTCGGGGACCAGGTCAGACAGGCATGTTTTCTGTTTCTTGCCCAAACTTGATATCTTTTTGCAGGTGTAGTAATACTCGACGCACTGTGCCACTGTCTTTGTTTTAACCTACAGAAGAGCAAGCAAAGAAAATAAATAAACATGTCAAAGACATGTATTATCGAGTTCATAAACTCATACGTTCATACTCTTATGATTGAAGATTATGATTATGAATCTCAGTACACTTATTTTTCTAATCTAAGCTTTAGTGTTTAATGTCAAAGCTCTAAGCTTTAATGTGTAATTCTGTATCAGACCACCATACGAGACCCTAGGAACAGAGAGGGCATCTGACTCTTGGCAAAAGTCTTGATTTGTCACTCTCCTTTTGGCTTATGTGGTTCCTTATTATAATTTTGTAACCTTCCAGTGGCTCATAACATGATAATTGATTACATAATCACTCCCTATGTACTTACTCATCACAGAAAACGCTCCGCATTGTACTGTTACACATTCGTTTACAAATGGATTGCCTAAAGGCTTACTATTGTGACATAATAAATGGATTAAAGGGAAATACCATTTTCTGTATGAGAAAGAAGTCCTTGTTGTGTATGATAAAGGCTTTATTGAACAGCTTCTTCTCCACTACTGTCCACTTATCAGACCCTGCATGACAAAGGGCAGAAACAGAACAGATTCATTTATTATTTTCTTTCTAAATACACGAGCAACAAAAAATGACTTCATTTTCACACTTAAGCAAAGCTGCACAGTTTCTCTTATTATCATGCATGCAGTGATTCCAGTTAGGGTAAGAAGTGGAATCTCACATAAGTTTCAATCAGAGGATTCTTAAGCATGGTGATTGAAAGCCTGAAAATCCAGACAGAAGACAGAATGTCCTAAAGGCTCGGTATAATGTCTCCAGCAGTTGATGTTGACTGGATGAAACTTTTAACAGTAATAATGGTGTGGTAATCAAAGTCAATTTCTAGTTACTGAGAAACTGGAACACCGACATACCTGCATAATGATAACCTGTAAGAGGGTTAGACTTGTGTCTCACTGGCTTCAGCACAAGCAATTTCTCCACGGTTGCCTGTCAATAATAAAAAAAGACCTGTTAACAGCCTCAGTGTCCAGATCTTTACAGTTTCCAAGCAGAATTTTGTCACCTTTAAAAGCGAACCTTATCAGACTCAATAAAGGAAACCGTTCTCAGAAATTATGTTGAAACACAGCAACTATCTTAAAACAACGGAAAAAATCATGGTTGACATTTTTATTCTTGCATTTCTGTCCATTTAATGATAATTTTGCTAATAAATGGAAAACTACTTGATCTAGTTCATTAAAAAAAGCAAAAATCACAGGATAAGCCCTAAAGCACTCCTGGTCATTTGCAAATGCTGCATTTGGCTAAAACTCACATTTCAGTACAGTGTCCAGCCATCTCAGCTGGCATTTAGCTCTTATGTTAATGTGTGCTGTTGCTATTGTCTGCATGAGGACTCTTACCATGAAGTTCCCTCTGCATTCATAAAGAGAGTGGAGCGCTAGTTCAGTGTTGGCGCCCCCTCCTGGCAGTACGCTGGAACATGCCATATTCACAAGATCGTCCACTGTCAGAGTGATGGGAGTGCATTAGGGACATAAGTATGAAACTGACTTTCTTCAAAATCAGGCAGGTTATAAATCACAAAGCAGTCTATAGAATCGTAGTCAGTGCCCCACAAGTACCTTTCTGCTGGGTAGATGGGCTGTCCAAGTCCCCCCAGGGGGTCCACAGAAGGTCAGCCTTGTGTACGTCCTTTTCCACCTGGGATGGCTCCTGCAAGTCGGGAATCACAGCCTGGAAACGGGGGCCGATGTTGATCCGCCTGCAATCAATCGACACTGACCTCAGAACCGGTTGGCCACCTCCAGGGAACGCCAGTTAGTTTACATTGTGTGAAAATTACTGTGGAATAGGGGGGTGTTAGAGATGGGGGGGAGGGAGCTTACGGTTCAATGTCCACAGGCTTCTCTCCTGGGCCCAGTGTCGTCAATATAAGATTTCCAGAAGCATTATCTGCCAATCACACACAAACAACCGTATACTGTATACTGACAACATACTTTGAAACACATTCCAACCACAAACCTTACAATCAGTTTCCTTGTGCACTTAATTATTTCAGCCGGTGTCAAAACGTAATATACAATATCAGTCAAAGGTACAGACACACCTACTGGAAATGATTTGTTTACCAACAAGATAATGAGCTCAAGCACACCTCAAGGTTATGTAAGTACCACATAGTCTTGTGAGCAAGCAAAGAGATGGAGTGCTGTGACAGATGACCTGCCCGCCCCCACAATCCCCCCAACATAAACCATATAGAGCTGCTTGAAAAGTATTGAAAAAAAAGGATTGAAAAGTAAAAGCAAGGTAGCCAACTTGTGCTCAGAACTTGTGGAAACTCCTTCAGGACTGTTGGAGAAGCATTCCAGGTGGCTACATCTGGAAGCTGGTTGAAAGAATGACAAGAGTCTGCAATGCTGTCATTGAAGCTAAGGGGGGCTATTTTGAAGATTCTAAAGTCTGAAAAAATTTTGAGATGTCCAGCACTTTGATACGTATTATTTCATTGCTTTGAGGCCTTTTACTATAAGGTGAATAACATAGTTAAAACAGAGACAAATGCATTATGAGCATGTGTGTTCACATCGGTTAACATCAATTTGTGAGGACATACAAACTTACTTGTTTTGCAGATAATCACACGTGGAGGGACTGGGTTGAGGGTCCCTCCCGGCGGCCCTGGGCCTGTTTTAACATTGCTGAAGAGCCCAGATCCTTGTCGCACAGGGCTGAGCATGGGGGGCGGCGTGTAGGAGGGGGTGTCGCCGACGATGTGCGGTGAGCGCAGCTGGCTCTGGTACAGGATGGTGACTCTGGCCGAGGTGGGGCTGGATGTGGGGATGACCAGCGGCTGCAGGCGATGCCGGTTCTTCTTCTTGACTGGCCTGGCCGCCTGCACCTCTACCTCTCCGGCTCTCTCGCTTTTTAACATCTGCACAGCAGAAAGAGGCAGCCCGCCAAACAAAACAGAGAGATTATGCCGTGCGTTTGTTAGACACAAAATCACTGGGTCAAAACACATTTTTAAGTCTGTCATTATTTATTTTACAGCTTTTTGCTATTGTCGTTCAATGAGCGGAAATACCATTTCAAAACATAAAATTAATGACCAGCATAAAAACATGTATTACAATGTATAATGATTTTGTTTCCTTTAAGGCGCTTATAAACACTATTAAATACTTCTATTGAGTGTTTTTATACATTTGTCTAAACTATTCACATTTATGTTTGCAATAATTGATGACTAATAATGACATACAGGCTAACATGTTACAGAAGAACAAGGTCAATTATTCTGCGACATTTGTTCTAAATGAGAAACTCCTTAATTTGGTAACATTGTTATGTCCCACAACCTAGCAGTTTGAAGATGGATGGATGGATGTGTAGATGGATGGAAGGTGTATACAAACAGAAAGAGATTTGACTACAGAATAATCTGAATTTGGACCATTCATTGGTTCTGATTAACAGGTTTCTGGTTGGCTTAAATGAGGAAACCAAACTAAAGAGGTCCAATCATGCGAAAGTGAGGGCACACGAGAGGTCAGCTGCGGGAATTGGGGCGGGAGCAGGGAGTGATGGGAGCTGGGTTTCTGAAGGGCCAGCATTGGTGGGGGGGGTGCACTCACAGAGGAAGCGGCATGTATCTGGGGTCCTTCAGAGCACGGCCAAGGCGCCTGCGGAGACGGCCCGGTGCGGTTGGTGGGCCCTTTGTCAGGGCTGGGCCAGTGAGGAGCGAGGGGCAACTTGGTGACAGCAGGCTGAAGCTTGACAGGCACAGAGACAGGCATGACGACTGGGCGGGCAGGTTCATCCTCCCGGGGCAGGACAGCGCCCCCTTCCTTCTGCTTGTAGATACACACAGAAGCAGTCTGACGTCTGACCCACATTTCCATAGCAACCTACTTACGGTCATCATCCTGGTTTGCATCAGTGAGGAGATCAATGATTGATAGTATAACTACAATAGTACAATATTGCCTATTCTCGACTATTCTAAAACTACTATTCTAAAATGACTATTTTATGCAAGATCCATCATTCTCAAACATGCACTGTCATTTAAAAAAACTGCACTGTGAGACCTGCAAGAACAGATTTAGCTGACCTAATTCTAGAGCCTCGTGTTTGATGAAAAGACCTGAGTGAAACCATCTAACTATCCTTCACGAAAAGCACCGAGATTATTTCGGCAGCGTTGAATCAACTGCGATGGCAGAAATCTGACCGAAGACCTTCCACGAGTGACGGCGAGTTAAACTCCCTTAACGTGCAGTCAGATGCTGCTGAATGTTGTTATAACATCACCGACCCAAACCCAGAAGCTGTATTGCCAAGGGTCTGGGTCCGTGTGGAGTTGAAAGTGATCTCTTAGGATGCAAACGATTTTTCTGATCGTCATGTTCACAGAAGCCACAGGTAAGCGGAAAGCGCCATCAATCAGCACAAGCTAAATATTGCGTTTATAATCGAAAACGTGCTCCAAGCCAGCAGAACACGGCCCAGGCTTAAAACTCCTATGAGAGACTTTAGCGATGGAGAACGGCACGTGTGTGAGGCGTGCCGTGACACGCCGCTGGTTCCTCACCGTTTTGGGTGTGGGCAGAGCCCGGAAGCCCCCGTGAGACCGCATGTGGCCGTTCAGGGCCGGCAGACTCTTGAACACCTTCTTGCAGGTAGAGCACAGGAGCTTGTTGCTGCTGTCGTCCTTCTGCAACACCTCTGGTTTGACCACAACACTGCAGGCGGCATGAGCGTGGAAGGGGATGCTGAACAGGTGACCATGTGACATGCAATACTAACGTTTGACAAATTACCACCTTTAACAAAATTTATAATGAAATCGAATGTGAAACCAAATGAACTTATACCTGTGGTCAGGAGACAGTGGATCGTCCTGGTAGTTTGGTAAGCGCATCTATAGGAGCAGAACAGAGAACAATGAGAAGCTTTTATATTTTTCTATATGTTTTATCAACCTATGTACCTTAACCCGTGCACCTAAAGTATTTCAAAAATCCAAGCAAGATTCATTCATATTCTGCTTAAATATATTAGCGACCTACCCAGAACACACCAAGTAATGCATTTATTTTGTTTGTTTTCATAAAAATTCAAGTTTGCTTAATACTTCTGGCCAAGGCGAGAAGCATTACAGGTATTCCTTGTTATACATGCACTGTGTTTACACAATATGGCAGCAGGCCAGAAGGGGCACACCCCTCTGCCTGTGGACACACCAAAGCGTGGGACTGTTTTCATAAGCGAATTTGGGAACCAGACACCAGGCACTTAAAGACACTTTCAAGAGGGACTTGAAAACAGATAGCATGAAATAAAATGTCTTTCACTCTTTTTGAGTTCTTTTTCTTTTAAGTGTTTTCAGGTTTATGATACATTCATATAAATTTCTGTAAGTAGAAAGTTAAAGTCTCTAGCTTTAGTTGGTTAACACTCTGAATTGTTTGCCACATACATCCATTTCATCAACGAATTAACTGTCTTGTTTTCCAGGTGCAATTCTTTAAATGGGAATCATGCAGACCTGCGACCCAGAATAGGATAAGTGGTTTAAGATGGGTGAATGGAATCTAACAGTGAAAAATATGCGACTTGTAACACACCACAAAAACACATTATATATTTACCTACTTAGCTAACTGATGAGTTGGGTTTAACTAAGTTACCATTTGTGACTGAATATACAAGACGGTAAAACAAGACTTTGCAAGTACAGAAAGTCAACTTTAACTCAATTTAATTCAGCTAATTGCTACTGTTTGAAAACAGGCTATTAATTTTTAGTTGAAGACGCCCTGATTTATGAAAAGACTCTCTAATGGAAGAAGAAGGCGTGTTCTTTATAGTCCGGAACATCCACCGATAACAGCCCTATGCAGTCAGGCCACAACACGCTCTTTATTCAGCTCCTTTGAAAATTGCATTGAATATTAAAAAGAAACTGTTCTCACACACACAGGGTTGTGTTAACTGGCAGGTATGCGTGTGTGGAGCGGGCATGTGTGTGTGTGTGTGTGTGTGTGTGTGGGGGGGGGGGGGGGGGGTGGCTCTATAGGGGGGCCTGAGCACCTGCCCCTTTTACCCAAAGG
>JAODJU010007679.1:0-24888 GCA_026776725.1 Gnathonemus echidnorhynchus
GGGGGGGGGCGTCAGGCTCAGCAGACAGTGCTTGTGATCAGAATGCTGGACTGGCTGAATTATGTCATCATTTGCCCTTTAATAGTAAGGCTCCTAAAATATCATGGGTGATGCACACTGGCTGACCCTCTGCTGTGACCTCCATGCTTGTTCTCACCTCTTCACCACATGCGCAATTATTAGGGAAGTATGTATTTAATTTGTATCCTATCTATCCTGTAACCAATAGTTTCGGTCCAGATAAATCTCCAGTTAACAATAGACTGTTTAAAAATAGAGCATTCTTAGTATTTGGGCTGAGTAGTTTTCCTTTGGAACAAAAGACAAAACTATAGACAAATTATTATTAGTAATGAAATGGGCCAAAAAAGGACCTCGCAGAGAGCAGGAAAAACACACAATAGTAAAGTGCCAGACAGAGGAATGCAAAACAATCAAAATTGCCAAGCTTTTAAAACATCATCACCATTTAACTGCGTGTTTGTGGCCAACAACCAAAGAAGATGGAAGAAGCATGTAGAGAGAAGAAGACACAAATTAACTGCCAAAGATTTGCGTGAGGGAGACTTAAAGGGGAGACTTTGATTGCCAACTCTTTGGCATCAAACGCCACCATTTTTTAAGACTGCAATTTTAACAGAATCTCCAGAAATACTAGTTAGAGTGTGTTACGTGACACAAAGGCTGAAATATGACCTGCACTCATGAAGCAAACAAGCTAAAACACCAGAAATGGGCATGGATACTGTACATCTCAAGACTGATTTTACAAAGGTTTGATGGACAGAGGAGATAAGAGTGACTCTTGACATAGCAGGTGGATGGGCCCATGGATGGTCACCTTCTTCAATCTCCAACAAGGTGTTGGAGGAGTGATGGTGTGGGCTGCAGTTACCAGTGATGAACTTGTAAGACCTTTCCAATTTGCAGATGGTGTAAAAAGTAACCCCATGATCTACTGTCAATTTAGAAGATACCTTCTTCAAAAACTGCTACGAGAAGCAGTCAGCAGTTTTCAAAAAGGTTACGATGTTCATGCAGGATAATGCCCCCTCCCATACAACAAAGTACTCTATAGATCAGCCAAGAATGGCTTGAAAGGTGATTTAATTATGACCAGGCCCTTTTCCCCGCCTGACTTAACCCCTATTAAGAATTACTGGGCCTTACTGAAGTGTGAGATTTACCAAGATGGCAAGCAGTACACTTCTCAGAGCAGCGTCTGGGAGGCGGTCCTATCTGCCTCAGCTAATATAGGATGGGATCAAATCAAAAACTTGACTGGTTCAATGGACAACAGGCTCATGGAGGTCATTGAGTACAAAGGTGGCTATATGGGGCCTAAAGCTTGGTAAAATATATAGACTGTATAGAACAGCTAATAGTATATCATTCCATATAGACTGAATAAATAAAACTGTTTTCATTTATATTATTCCTGTTAGTTTCTGATTGCCTAATACTGTGCACATATAAATGTTTATATTTTATCTTTGTTTGTGGGAGAATACTGTAATGTTTTCTAAATAAAAAAAAATACCTGTAGCAAAAGAAAACTCATGAATCCACTTTGAAGTTTTGCTAAAAATGATCTCCAGGAATATTTGCTGGTAATGATGCACACAGTGTATATCTTGTGGAGCAAGATGGGAAAGGCTATTTCCCTGTAGGGCTGAATAAAGTATTACTATGTCATACTAGGGTTATAGTGTATGGCTGCTTTTGTTCACGTTATATATAATAGTCAATTTTAAATTTTGCTGACAGATTTACTTTGCGAGAAACAGTATGAAAACTTACTTTTGCAAACAAAGACAATACTTTGTCTATAACAAGTGATCAGAATTGTTTATTTATTATTTTTATTACATTTAAATGTAAACAATTCTGTCAGTCACTCCTTGAAACTTCTGGCTTGTCACAAAATGCTGCATTTTTTTCTATTCTGACCAATTTTTCTCTTTTTTTTTCTTTCAATGGAAAAGCTATAAAGGAGACATGGGACTTTACCGAGGTTTAAACCCGAACCCACTTTCTGTAGGACTTCCCTGATATTCATGCTAGAAGGCATATATGGATGACTTGGGTTTTCGGGAGATAATGTAAAAGGACTCGTCATCTTATTCCTTCAATTTTTTTTTCTCCTCTCATGTCCTCTTAGGGGCTCTATAATTTCACATTATGTTGTTCACCGTGATCTTTCACAAGTGATGACAATATGTTTATGTTATGTATTTAGCTAAAGGTCGAATGATGCAGGAGCAGGACACAGCTGGCTGATGAATTTTCTCTCATGGTTTCTCTCATAGACAGTAATGGATCTATCAGGATGGATGTACATGAGGCCTGGCCACCTCCTCCCTTCCAACCCCCCCACTTTTCCTCCTTGTAACGGTTGCCTCTTTCATCACACCTCCGTCTTCCTCACCTGAAGGCTTCCAGGACCTGCCAGCACGAGAGGCAGAGCTACTGTGGAGACGCACTGATGACATTGCCGGCAACAGCTTTTTGGGGGAGGCCTTGGGGGGGCAGGGGCTTCAACTGTTTTCACATGATATTTCATATGGACCCCCAATGTCATTGCATAATATTTCCCTCGGAATTATATCCAAAGCATGTGATGTCACTTTCATGACTTAGATTTTTTTGTTCTTTTTTAACAGCAGTAGACTAATGAATGACCACATTATTTGAACTTTTTTTCAGTGTGATCATTAACGCTAAAGTTGCTTTAACTGATTTCAGCAGTAATTTTTGCTACTGATTTTCATTCTTTAAACATTAACGTGAAAGGAAATGTATACGTGCTGAAAACTTGTAGCACAAGCAGGTTGGCTGTCTTTCTGCATTCCAAATTGCATTTTCCCATCATGCCTCGTGCTTGTTCTGCACATAGTTGGTATGTTAGTCCCGATACTGGTTTTTCATTCGAATTATGTCTTTATCCCTGCTCACGTCAGTCGAACAACTGAACCGTTCCTTGTGTTTCAGTTTTATTCCAAGCATGTACCTTCCCACCATGTGTCCGTGCGTATGTTACATCTGTCACCCCCTGGTTTTCCCACATTTCTCTGTGTCTTGTTGTTAGGTAAGATCACCTGTGCATTGTTTGAAAGACAGTGAATAAAGAACAACTTTATTTTTGAAGTGCAGTCTGGTCTGATCTGGTCTCACTTTGCTACAATATGTTTTTATTTATCATACAGTCTTGTTCTCCCAAATCAGTGCCCATTTTTAGAATCTTTTCCTTCCAAATCAAGTGTTTAACTGTATTTTTTTGTCACATGCCCACATGCCTTACATATATGTCTCCATACTTATATTGTATTTATTATTTTTTTCTTTTGCTATGACCAATGAGGAACGATATTTCAACTCATATGCAACAAATAGCTGAAGATGTATACTATGTCACTGTATGTGCATACTGCGTCACTCTATTTTTAAAGTCAGCATATTCAGTGTAGAGTTTATCCTGTTATTCCAGTTTTAGGAAGTACTTTTCTTTGATAAAGAATGATGTTCAGTAAAGGTTTTCATTCATTATTAACGTCACATGGACCAGAAAGCATTCTCGATTAAAATTCCTTTAACCTAATCACTCTTTATTATCTATGGGGCATGAGGATAGATGTCTCTTTCAATTACCTGGTGCAGCCAAATTTTCAGGTTTCAGAAATAGCTCCTTTTCATGCACTGAAACAAACATTTGATAAGCAGTTCCTTTACGCTGTTTTTTTTAGTCCACCGCTAACACGCTCAGGGTGAATCATTTGTGGATGGATGACCTTATAAAATTCGACACTGTTTACTTTGTTTTTATGATTATTGTTGTTACTGATGACCTTTATATGCTTCTTCAGTCAGATGCCCTCTTTCTTGCTCATTGCACATGCTAATGCACGTATACCCCCACCCAACCCCCCCACCATGTTTTACTCACAGTGTGTTCTGTACTGAGACTCACTCCCATACAGATAAGGTCTTACCACCAGCGAGCGAGAAGACGGACAGCAGGGAGATGGTGGCAGCTGAGGACCTCTCTTAGTCTTTGCATCGATGCCAAAAGAGGCTTTTCCAGCTGCGTTTACTTTCTTTGTTTAGTCTCTACAGAAGAGGGAGGTTGCAGGTGTAAGGCTGTCTCACCACCCCTCCCCCCGACCTGTGCAGGCGAACAGAGGTGAATAACTAGCTAGCAGATGCCTTGGGAATGTGAGCAAAAGTTGCCAGAGAACTTGGAGGCAGAACAGAGAGCTGGCCTCCGTCGTCACATGTCATTGTGTGCGTCTTTACGATCAACATATACGCATGCAGTAGCCAAAGGTAACAGCTTCATTTAAGTTTTTCTTAGTGAAAAACTGTCATTTTATGTCTGCAAAAGTGTGTCAGCTTAGCCGTTTCAAACTAAATCCTCAAGTCACCCCAGTATTTGCATTTACCATCCGGCATGTGTGCACCTTACTCTATATCTACATGGAAACTGAGAGCTTTTTCAACTATATGCAAAATAACACAAATCTTTTTACTCCAGGGCATGTATATTGTTCTGAAAAACATATTTCGAGTGGATTTAAAACATGAGGAGGGGGAAATGCGAGCGGCACCCCCTCCTATTGAAAAGGCCAAAAAAATAAAACAATTCACGGAGGATGCAGCTAGTCAGCACTCCTCTTCACCAACCATAGATTCTTCACATTTCTCTGTCTTATACAACCCTGGCAGTGGCGAGTTTGGCCGCCCATGAATAGGAGCAGTCACATTCAAAATATCTTTTGATGAGAAATGTGCCTGAGCCGTGGTGAGTGACTGGGGCAGCTCCAGGACACGCCACAAAGGGCGCCTTTCAGAAGGATACCTCTGGCCTCTGCCAGCCCTTACAGAAGCAGAGAAAACTGCTCATTCTGCCTGTGCCTGGGAAGAGGCCGCAAAAAGGCAAGCGGCCACAAAAGAACAGGTGTTTGCTGGTTTAAGGTTTCAACCGGGGGGGCGATGGATAAAAAGATGTTGACATTCACGGCTGACAAAGAAGGAACTGTGTTAGCACATTAATGACTTGGTTTACCTACTCTTTTATTTGTTAATGCTTATTTTCTTTTAGTGAAAGATTAGTAGTACAGTGGAAATCGAAAGGTTTATTAGTCTCAGGGTGTATAAAAAGGAAATGTATCGTCTGAAAAAAGTCAAAATAGATAGATAGATAGATAGATAGATAGATAGATAGATAGATAGTCATTTTCATCTCTGTATCATGTTTCACTTTTAAATGGAATCCAATGATCCAATCTCATCTTCTAAAACCCTTTAAAGGAAATGAATGGGATGTTACATGTAAATATAGGAGGTGATAGTTTCTCCTGTTTGTTATTCAAGGACATTTTGACTCTCCTACCCCCCACAATCCTCCCCAGCTGTCCTTCACTAGCTTCTGTAGCTGAGAGATCTTTAAGAAGCAAAGCCAAGCCTTCTGATGTCCAGTTGGAACCACATCCAAGAGTCCAGTCAAGCAGATCTTACAGCAAGAGATGCTTGTCGATTCGACTGAAAGCTTTGCCAGTTGTGCTAAGGCTGGGTTTGGCTGCTTCCAGATTTCAGACTTTATGAGATTATTTCCTGACGTTTTGATCCACGCAAATGTCAAACTGCTTTGCCATTAATCATAAAAGAAAATGGGAAATTTTGGCGAGGCTGGTGATAAAATACAGCCATTTTCTTAACTTTGCTTAGATAAGTTTAATTATCAAATTTTGTGAAACTGTAGAATGCAGAAACTATTGTTAATACTGAACTCCTGGCAGAAGTTTGTGATAGAGCTGTTGAGCACATTAGGGCTTCATAACTGGTTCCCAGTGCTCAGTAGCTCCTTGAGCTAATCATCTCATTGTCATATTTGGGACATGTTATAGAGGACAGTGAATTTATCACACATCATGCTTCAGCAGTTAAATGCAATTGCAAACATGTAATGTGCGTAGCACATTAGACAATATAGAAAAATATATTGCTCAAATTCAAAATGTGAGTGCTGACAGTATTAACTAGTCATATCATGTAACAGGTTAGCAATACAGCAGTGCACCCATATCTATGGGGGAGACATTCCAAGACCTACTGCGGATAGCAAACATCACATGTCACTAGTTTTAAGACTTTACTTAAAGCTGCCATTTATAGGGGACTATAATGGTAAGTATAAGAATTAATAAAGCATTACAGCATCTTCTATTGACAGTCATAAGGCATTATAGCGTTGATCATAATACTTCATGAGCTCCATTGAAGCTCTCATTTATCATGCACTGTAGATACCTTCATAATATAGTCTCTGGAGAGATGAAGGGCTAGGAGGCAGGGGTTGCGGCGGATGTAAGGGTTCATTCGGAATTTTAAAAGGAACAGGGCGTAGAATAGGACCAGACCACGAGGGATCAAAACGGGGGGACTAAAACTTATTAACTGCTCAATGAATGGAGTTTTCCATTTAATATTTTTGGTTGTAATGCATGGAAAGGAAGACTGCGGATAAGGGAAAACCACTGTATTAGCTCATTTATTGTGACAAGACCTGTGCAAATAGATAGGCATCAACATGTGGTTACAAAAAGTCCTCATTCTCAGAATACTGTTCAAAGCAGCTGCCACTGTACAGTACTGCGAACGATGAAGATTCTCTTCAAAACCACAGTCGTTTCCATGCAAAAAATAGACTACAGTCATTTCTCACAATGTGCTTCAGCCTGTTGTTTTCATGATCTGTTTTGGTGTTCCAGTGAAAAGTCTCTCGTCCAGATCATTAAGCTCACAGACATTAGTCATGCTTTGTTGCCTTTTGCTTCATAGGAGCTGGCATCCCACAGCCTGCTGACAGTGATAACCCAGTTTACAGGCTCCCCCAGCAAGCTCTGCCTGCCTGCTTGCATCTCCACCCTGGGAACTGGCTGCTGTGCCAAACGCTAGATACAGAGAAGGGTTTCTTTTCTCTGAAATGTGAAGGCGAGGAACAGGATTGTTTCCCGTTAATGAATTTCTCTTGACTGCAAATCGTTACTTCTGAACAGCGGTTACTCTGAGTCATGGCCGTGGCCCTTGATCCCAGCATGGGGCCTCACATCTTCTGATGAATGACAGGCAGGCTCATTGAGGCCCGTGTATGTTTCATTTTCTGAATGTGCCAGATATACCCTTCTTATCTTATGTGGCTCTGATGAAGCGTCATACACCCTTTGGGGCTCCATGAACACACTCTCAGCATCAGAGCTCTTACTCCGCGCGATTGTTGCCTGTACATGTGTTATCTCTGCAAGTTCACAGGTACAATACTGTGAGTCTACTTTCACATGCAGACTGATATAGAAGGTGGCTGAAAGTTTAATCTAAGCATTGATGGATCTTATTGCTTCTTATTGCTTATGTTGACTTCTATAATTGGTACATAAAGGTTCCTTTGTAGAGGTGAAAAGCAAGCTCAGTTTGTAATGAGTTCTCATTGTATCTTGCTGTTCAAGAGCTCAGGCTTGACTGATTTTTGCTGAATGGGGCACGGAGAGTCCCTTCATCCCTTCTCAGCTATGGCTACACAGGATGGGGCGACGGGGCGAGGGATGGTGGCTCTAATCCAGTATCCCTATCGTGTGCAAATAATGGACCATCTCATCGTATTCTCCCAGGCTGGGGAATTGGGGGCTGGCTTTATGAGCTTGTTTCATAACCAAGGAGTCACAGAGCAGTGCCAATTAGGATGATTTTACACGCTTGGGTGCCGGCTGTCTCTTCTCCAGAATTAATCTGGGGGTGTGGGGGGTGGGAGAGCTGTCCAACATTTTTCGCTAAAGCCATATTGAAGGAGCTGGGGGGTTGGGGATGGTGGTATGGAGCATCTGGAAGGTCTCTCTCTCTGCTGGTGCAGCACCATACGGACCGCAAAAGGTCACACGCAGGCATCTGGGAAGAGTTTTGTGAGTAATGGTCATCAGTGACGTGTGCCCCAGCGGCCAGACATGTGCAGGTGCTATGCAGGCCCACCTCTGCGCAGGTGAGCATGGGGCGCCATACCACCCATAAGATACAGTCTGAGTCTGTGCTGATGCCTATGTGCCTGTTTGATGACAGCAATGTAGCGGAACGTGAATTTAACAGAGCTGCAGGAATCCTTCAACGACCTTAAAAAAAATCACCAGTAATAAAACATTCCGGTTAGTTAAATAATGTTAGGCCAAACCAGGGCATTACCTTACCAGTGAGCAATCATCTATGTTTAATGTAGAAAATGGCCACATAAGAACGTAATCTGCAGGCATACTGATGTCCAGAGAGAGAGAGAGAGATGTGCAAAATGCGCATGATTTGCAGTGAGTGCTTCTTTGTTTGAATAATTGCGAGCATGTGAGACGGCTGGACCTCAAAGAGAAGAGCTTGTAAGAACCTACTCGTGTTCAGTGACGTGTAAATATAGGGTGCTGACAAGCACAATCAAGCAAGTTCGACTCATGCTGGGACACGTTCACCATTCCGCAGACAAAATCGCTCCAAAACCTTCATCTCTGCTTAAGCTGCAATAATCCCTGCAGTTTCAAAAATAGCAGAAGAATAAGGAGAGCACAACAAAAGGCTAGATTTAAATATCTTAGTTGTTTTTAACGAGAAATTTGGGTAATGAAAAATGAATTTTTCACAGAGAATATCCTGTGACTTGCTCTGTATAGAATAAAGATTGCTTATTGGCGTTTTCTAAATGTCTTAAAGCATTTTCACAGACAAAGTGGAAGAATTACATGTCTCAGTTGGCTTGGGAACTCCAGAGTGTCCCACAGGAGGTATTGGAACCAGTTACTGGAGAAAGGGAGGTCTTGGACAGTCCTGCAAAATCTGCTGCCAGCGCCCACCAGGAGAGCTGGAGTGAAAAATGAATGGATAGAGAGACGCCCTGAATGTGCAGCCTCTGTAACTCAATAAGCTTATGCTTTTCTGCAAATTGGTTTAGTTCAAGTCCAATATCAATGTGCATGTTGGTTGAGATGTCTGCCCTGAGAAGAAGCAACTGCCTGGTGAGTGGCCTGATTGCATCGATTCGGGTGATGAAACACGTCACTGGTGTCTGCCAACCAGCAATCAAGGGTGCAATGAACCTGACCACAACAATAAAAACACGTGAAAGTGTTTGCTGTGTTTTTTAAAAAATTATTTTATCTACTATTTTTTTAGGAAAGCCTGGTAAGAGTCAGAGAATGACTGTCATTGCTTTAAATTCCTGTAGTCACCAGGTGGCCTTAAGTGGTCATAAGGCTGCAGCTGCTGACAGGAAGGTCCACCAGAACCCTTACCGTACAACCTGAGACTTCTGGGGAAGGCCCGCCGGGACCCTTACCGTACACCCTGAGACTCCTGGGGAAGGCCCGCCGGGACCCTTACCGTACACCCTGAGACTCCTGGGGAAGGCCTGCCGGGACCCTTACCGTACACCCTGAGACTTCTGGGGAAGGCCTGCCGGGACCCTTACTGTACACCCTGAGACTTCTGGTCAAGGCCTGCTGGGACCCTTACCGTACACCCTTAGGCTCCTGGGGAAGGCCTCAATGTTGCTTACGGTCCTCAGAATCTTACACTGGTGCACCATGGAGACCATCCTTGTTACCTGCAGCATATCCTAGTCAAAAGCTTAGCCATGAAACATCACTGGACACTGCTCCCTCAGTGTAGGACATTTTCTGTCGCATCATGCCCCAGTCATGCCCCAGTCATGCACATACCTTTCTCCCTCTTCTAGTCAACCTTGTCTTGTGATTTTAAACATATTGTAACACTTTACACTACCTGCACCTTCACATGTCTTTATAATGCATTCATAGGTATAACTTGACATCCTAACATACCTTATCAGCTTTAATTTACATTTATAACAAATATTATATGTTAATAACAAACATTATAACCAGTCAATTAGCTGAGTATAAGTCACAGTCACAGAGTACTCATCTGGTTGGTTAAAATAAAATCTTGGTCTGGATTTTTACTTTCGGAATTCTCCACCTCAGATTATACTGTTGTTTGATTTATGGACTGATTTATTATTATTATTATTATTATATTGAGCTCTTCACTAGCATGAAAAAATTCTGCTGACAAGCCCAGTGGTGCAGGAATACTGACAAAATGGAATTGAATTTATTTTGTTAAGAAAATAAACTGCATATTTTCAGCTTGATGATTATATTTATATTTTTGTTTTATTTTCCGGGATAAATATGTTACTGAGCTACGTAGACTTAAAACTTAATTCTGGTGCAAGGTAAGATGTTTTGTAGACTCAAAAGTGAAAAGGCTGTGTTAGAACCAAAGATTTAATTATAAAAACAAGTCCAGTCGGAGTTGCTCTCGCTCATTTGAGCAGTGGGAACCGTGGCTTCGTTTTCCCTCTCTCACTCTTCTGTAGAGTATGCTTCTGATTGTATCTGACAAAGTCCCTGATCTGCTTACATTGTAAAGCTACTGAGTTTCAGGGCAAATTTTTTTGACCCGTAAGTAAAGTTGTAACAGGTTGTTTCCATTTGCTTTATTAGACCCTTTGTTTGCCAAACTCCTAGACATATGGGAACAGAAGCGAAGGACTTGAGTGGAAAATGTCCTTCATCATGACCAAAGACAATGAATAATATTGCTGTACTGTTATTTTCTACCCAGCTTACCATTAAGTCAAGCCAAATCAGTATTTTTTTTTTGCCACATTTAAGAACATCCCCAGCTGACAAAAGTGCTATACAATTTGGCAAAATTGGCACTATACTGTAAAACAAAAACGTCTGATACAAATGAAAAATAACAAATATAAATAGTAAATACACAAAAAGTAAACAAATATCAATAGCTTAAAAAGCTCAAGAACCAATAAGATATAGTATGACCCAGGGTAGGGTCAGGCATAAGGATGCGTCTTAAGCTTAGATATAAACTATTTATAGAAGAAGCAAACCTAACTGATGGGGGGACCGTTCCAAACTTTGGCACTAACCTCCAAAAAGGACCGTTTGGTTTTAAATGTGTTTTTGGAGCAAGTTTATGCAGCTTATCAGCTGACCTCAAAGATCTAGTCTCAGAATAAGGTAATAACAGGTCAGAATGGTCTGCTGGGGCCAGTCCATTGAAAGCTTTGAAAAGAAATAATAAAATTCGAAATGAATTCTGCAACTAACAAGGAACTGATAAATGAAGGCCTAGGATGGATGTGGCCCCAATCATGTTTCCCAGCTGTTTCTTGTTCCTGTTATTAGTCTGGTGTATTTCAGTCCGCGTTACGTTTGGTTCCCCAGTCCGGTCATTAACGTTGTGATGTTGCGGCGTTCTCTTGAGTCTGTGCGCCAATAAATCCCTCATTCCCCGATTTTACGTTTCCCTGTTCTTGCTTCCCCGGTCTGTGCCTGCTGCCTACACCTGCACACGGCAGATTTTATGTGCTGTCTGTTATCCAACCTTGTTAAATCCTCGTCAATATTAACTTTACTGTGACTCTGATCCCATGCCCCCATCATGCCCAAAGAGCTGTCTGTATCTCTAAAATCCTATGCATTAGTAAATAGTTTTTAGAAGTATTGACTTTTGTGATGATGTTTATGGCTATCGGCTTGCTTTACTTTTGTTAAATGTAATCGTGAACAATAAAAGAATATCTACTGTATCGCAGTAATGACCACAAATGATATTGCTTTCCAAAGAGAATGAATAAGAGTGGTATATTAATAGCAGTATATTCATATTCTGTTTCAAGGGGAAATTGTGAATCCAGGCTTCCCAGCAATAAATAGAAATTACATAACAGCAAATAACACAAAACATTAAACAGGGAGGGTTCCGCTTATACTGTAGATTCGCCAGGTTTTATAACCTATATGGAACGGCTCCGAAAAAGTTTTTCTATAAGATTTGGTATGATAAATAATGAGTTTATGGGCATTCTGCTAAGAAAACCAGAGTGAAAATACATTTCAGGGCAACGTGTTGATCTTCTGTTTCTCGGACCATGGTGTTTTGACTGCTAGGAAGAAATAATGTCTTGGCAGAGATGGTCTGGCTTGGTCTGTATAATGGTCATATAAGAATTATGGGATGTACTACATTATGAAGGTATATATGGTGCATTATAGATGAGAGCTTCATAAAGCATTAATAATGCATAATACACATGGCTATAATGTGTGGTGCCTTTTTATAAATATTTATTGTCATGCTGTTATGCTTTATGAATGGATTATAATGTGTTATGAATGTATTCATAGATTCTTATAGATATGGCATTCATAGAAAGTGTTACCTATATATTTACTATACATAAATCCAGGGCATTTGATTGAATGATTCATGTCCACTGTAACACAAGTCCTACATATCAAACCCCCATTTCATGAATTTCTGAAAACTGCAGAGAGATCTCTCCGAGGGTTTTTTTTCACTCTGTTAACATCCTTTCTGGGTACAGCTGGGCCTCAGCAGACAACTCAAGTGGCTCTTTTGTTGCTTTTGTGACACAAATAGCAACAGCAGATAGTTTAGTGCAAGAGCATGGTTTTGGGTTTTATCTTAAAAGTGTTCACAGGCATCACACAAAAACACACGATACTATCCATAATGTACTGTTTTTATAATTTTATTTATTATTTATTTTAAGTCTTTCCCCTTTGTAGGCATAACCTTCACAGGAATATGACACAAAATCTGAACATCATATTTTTTTTCGATATCAGCTTCCATAAACCAGTGAGTTGTTTCCCAATGCAAAAGTTCTCTTTATACTATTAGTTAATCATGCTTATTATTTACAAAAGTAAATGAAGAGATTGATTTCAGCTCAGTCATAATAAGAAGGTGGATGGTTGGATGGATGGATGGAGATCATTTTCACAAAGTCACAGAATAAGTTTTAAACATTTCAATATGCACCCCAAGCCACCAGTACATTTTATTAGTTTGAATAGGGAGTCACTGGCGCAAAAGATATGGGAAATAACAACAATTGACACGGTGCTGGAAGGATGGAGGTGAAAGCAGAGGTCGGGGAAAAGCAAAGGCGCTTTATTCACTCAAAACCGAAACACAAAGGGCTAAAGGAAATGGACCACAAGGGGTCAAAACTAGGCAAGGAGAGCAGGGGAGAGACACAGGGCACAATAAGAAAAGGGGTACATGCAGCCAGTAGCAGAACATAACAACGCAACACTACAATGACCGGACTGGCGAGCTCAGGACGAGGAGGCACTATATACGCCACACATGAGGGAGCAGACAAGAGGCACCTGGGATCATCCACACGAGGGCTGAAACGAGAGGCACCTGGGATCATCCACACGAGGGCTGAAACGAGAGGCAGGGTTAAACAAAGCACAGGTGAGGCTCATTAGCGCCACACCAGAGAGAACATGGAGAGAAGGCATGTGGGGCATGACAGCAATTAAAAGTTAGCATACTTATTATTGTGCTAACTTTGTTATCATAACGCAATGAGTTTCACTGTAGTGTCAAGAAACTGACATTTTTTTTGGAATACATATATGAATTCACACTGCAGTGCCTGAGCCTGTAACAAATGGTGTGATATTGTTCCAGATAGCACAGGTTCAATTCAGTTCAATTCAGTTATACTTGTATAGCAGATTTTCACAACATTACATTGTCTCAAAGCACATTACATTATCCCTGCCTAAAGCCCCCAGTGAGCAAGCCAGAGGCGACAGTAACAAGGAAGAGCACTCTAGAAGGAAGAAACCTTGGGAAGAACCAGACTCAAAGTGGGATCCCATCTTCCAGGGCAAAAATCACAATTTTAAGATTTGAGTCTCAAAGCAGGGGGGGGGCGCAGGCAGATGCTGGTGCTGCTTCAGTGGTACAGCAACAGGGCATGAAGGAGAGACGTCACAGGCAGAAGGGCAAGCAAGCCAGAGAGACACCAAAGGTAGTGGAGATGTCTCTGACAGCAGGGTAGGCAGAATATCTTGATAATTTGGGGTCTCCAGGAAGCACAGCCCAAGAGTGGTAGAGGAGATAAAATGTGCAATTAGCCAAAGTAGGTGAGACTAGAGGCAGTGCAGACAGTTAGTTGAATGTGATATGTAAGCTCTGGCAGATATGACTATGGCAGTGTAAGTAGGAGGGTGGCCCCTGGACTCTACAGATATTCCAAAAAGGTTTGAGAATATTCATTGTACTCTGGGCTTACAAAACTACACAAGTTGACCTTTTTGCCACAGCTCATGCTTAAAGGAAAAAAAACATTGTCTGTCCATCATGTAATCGCAGCTAGGCATGTGGAAGCTAATCAGAAAATGATTATAAAACCACATACTGTAGGTCCAATATAAAGTATATGCATAGTGTTATGTGATGGATTCTACTGTCACCTCTGAAAAACTCTAAAAAAGACTGCTTGAAAAGTGGACGGTGATAGGCTCATATTCTCTTAATTGCATATGCAGATTGTTTATTTGGCAATTTAAAATGTTTAGCGTTCAATCTGATGTTATGTCAACCTGATAACATGATGTGGTTCTGAGAATGCTCTGTGATTTGTTTATTTAAATTGAGATTTTGCAATCATACTGAGGATCCTAGTAACATTAATATTCACAACAAATAACAAGCTTTTAACAAAAGGTCAGACATATCTAGCTATAGGTAAAACGGACAGTTAACAACTGCAGTGTCAAATGGTCCAATCAGAGTATAATAATAATCAAAAAACACACAACCTGCCTGTTCCTGAATTGTCTGTGTTGCGAATGAAGTTGAAATGATCATCAATCTTCTAGGTCCTCCCAAGTAGAGCTGTGCCTAAGCAGGGTTTCTCAAGGTCCAGGCCATACTCCAGATGCGGACCAAACCGCAAGTTAATCTGGGCCCAGCTGATAATGCACCTTACGAATCAATATGGTTAACATAAAAAGGCTTAATGTGGTTTGAAATAAAAAATACAATATAAAACCACCAAACCTTGGAGACGCATAACTTGTCATAATCTTGCCCCCCAACAATGACAGAGTCAAAATGATTAGCGAGCATTAATAAGGTCCCATTATTGTTATATATTGATGTCTATATGGAAAGTTTTTTATTAATTCATTAAAGTTTGTGAAATGTTGTTTTGTTATTGAAAATTGTTCCAGATCTCTGACTTTGAGCAAAAATCTGACGCAGACTTTTGACCAAAAAGTTTAAGAACAACTGGTTGAGGGTCCCTGAAAAAGCAGAGTCAGCCCTGGACAGATCATTATGCTTATAGTTCATGCTTTTGAAAATATCAGACCTGGATGAATGGGTTTGTTTGTCTTCGGCATATTACAGCCAGATCAACTAACCTGAACTGTGAACTAAATGTAAAATCATGGCCTTACTGTCACTGCTGAGCCTGTTAAAAAATGGTACCATCTCGGCATCTCCTCTTTCACTGCCTGTCACAAGGTGTGAAAGGCTGACAGTTTGACAAGTCCAGGTAACGTCTGAGTGTCTCTGGGGGTTCTACCTATTGACTTGTTGCTGAATGGATTTTTTCAGGTGCTGATGATTTATCTCCTCTGTAAAGTTCATCTGTGTGTGTCAGGAACTTTATGAACAGTTTTCCTTAAGAAAGTCCTGCTCAGGGAATGATAAGTGTCTATAGGAACACAGTTACATCAAAAGTAAAAGCAAAGCCCGAAGAAATAACATGGGCCTGCCCTCCTATGGGCCCACCACCTGCAGGGGGAGCCGTGGAGGTCAGGTGCAATGTAGATCGGGTGGCAGTCGAAGACAGGAGCCTCAGTGGACAGACTGTCAGCTACCAAAACTGGTTCTACATGGAATGTAACCACTCTGGTGGGAAAGGAGCCTGAGCTGGTGTGGGAGGTGAAGAGAAACAGGACAGATATAGTAGGGCTCACTTCGAAGCATGGCTTGGACTCTGGAACCAAACTCCTGGAGAGGGACTGGACACTATTCCATTATGGACTTGCCCAGAGTGAGAGGCATGGGGCAGGGGTGGGGCTACTTATAGCCCCCTAGTTCAGTGCCATTGTGTTGGAGTGTAGATGGATGGATGGATGACAGGGTCACCTCCCTTCAACTTTGTATTGTGGGACAGGCTTGGACAGTTGTCTGTGCGTATCTGCCAAACACCAGTTCAGAGTATCCGGCCTTCTTGCTGGAAGGCGCCCCTTCTGGGAACTTCTGTTTGGAGACTTTAATGCTCAAATAGGTCATTTGAATGTAACCTGGAAGGGTGTGATTGGGAGGAATGGCCTGCCTGATCATTATCTGAGCGGTGATTTGTTATTTGACTTCTGTGCTAATCACAGTTTGTCTATAAGGAACACCATGTTCGAGCATAAGGGTGTTCATAAGGGCACCAGGCACCAGAGCACCCAAGGCCACAATTCAATGATTTTGTAATCATATCAATGGATCTGCATCCATATGTTTTGGACTCTCGGGTGAAGAAATGAGCGGAGCTGTCAACTGATCACCTGGTGGTGAGTTGGATCCAATGGCGGGGAATGATGCCGGATAGACCTGGTAGACCCAAATGCATGGCGGAGGCCCCTGTCCAGGAGATTTTCAGTTCACACCGCCAGCAGAACTTCTCTTCTTTCCTGAGGGACATGGAGACTGAATGGGCAATGTTCTGGGACCCAATTGCTGAGGCAGTGGTGCAGACCTGTGGTCATAAGGTTGTTGGTGCCAGCCGCGGTGGCAATCCTCGAACCCGGTGGTGGGCACCAGTGGTACAGGGAGCTCTCAGGCTGAAGGAGGCCTTCGGGGCTTGGTTGGCTTGAAGCAGCGGACAGGAACTGGCAAGCAAAGCAGAACTAGCAGTTGCTGAAGCAAAATCTCAGGTGTGGGAGGAGTTTGGTGAGGCTGTGGAGAAGGAGTTTTGGTCAGCCTGGCAAATCATCAGGTGACTCAGGAGGGGGAAGCAGAGCTTCACCAATGCTATTTACAGCTGGGATGGAGAGCTGTTGACCTCAACTGGGGATATAGTCAGGCAGTCGAAGGAGTATTTTAAGGATCTCCTAAATCCCACTTATGTGCCTTCCTCGGAGGAAGTAGAGCTGTAAGACTCAGAGGAGGACTTGCCCATCTCTGGAGCTGAGGTCACTGAAGTAGTCACTCAACTACTCAGTGGTAGGGCTCCGGGGGTGGATGAGATTTGCCCTGAGCTCTTGATGTTGTGGGTCTTGGCTGACATGCCTCTTCAACCTTGTGTGGATGTTGGGTACAGTGCCTTTGGATTGGCAGGCTAGGGTGGTGGTCCCAATCTTTAAGAAAGGGGACCAGCGGATGTGTTCCAACTTTAGAGGAATTACTCTCCTCAGACTGCCTGGGAAAGGTCTAAGCTAGGGTACTGGAGAGGAGAGTCCACGCATTCATCAATCCTCGGATCCAAGAACAACAATGCAGGATCCATCCTGGTCGTGAAACACTGGACCATCTCTTCACTGTCACTAGACTGGAGGGTTCATGGGAGTTTGCCCAACCAGTCTACATGTGTTTTGTGGACTTGAGGCATATGATCATGTCCCTATGGGGGATGCTTCAAGAGTATGGAGTGCAGGGTCCGCTTTTATGGGTCATCAGGTCCCTGGACAAACAAAACGAGAGTTTGGTTCGCATTGCCAGCAGTAAGTCACTCATTCCTGGTGGGTGTTGGACTTCACCAGAGCTGCCCCTTGTCATCGATTTTGTTTATAACATTAATGGAATGGTGCAGCCAAGGGTTGGAGGGGATCCGACGCTTTGCTTTTTGCAGATGATGTGGTCCCTTTGTGTCACCATGGAACTTAACTGGAAAAGGGTGCATTTCCCTCTCCTTTTAGGGGATGAGTTGCTGCCTCAAGCAGATGAGTTTAAGTATCTCAGGGTCTTGTTCACAAGTGAGGGAACAAGGGAGCAGGAGATTGACAGATGGATCTGTGCAGAGTTGGTTGAGCTGGAAGGTAAAGCTCTCAATTTACCAGTCGATCTGCATTCCTACCCTCACCTATTGTCATGAGCTCTGAGTAGTGACCGAAAGAATGAGATCGCAGGTACAAGTGGCCGAAATGAGTTTCCTTTGCAGGGCGTCTGGGCTCAATCTTAGAGATAGGGTGAGGAGCTCAGACATTCGAGAGGGGCTCAAAGTAGGGTTGCTGCTCCTCGTCATCGAAAGGAGCCAGTTGTGGTGGTTCAGGCATCTATCTACAGTAGGGTGCTATGGCTACCTGGGAAGATGATTTGGGCATATCCAACCAGGAGGCAGCCCCGGGGCAGACCCAGGGCACGCTGGATAGATTATATCTCTGGGCTGGCCTGGGAACGCCTTGGTATTCCCCTGGTGGAGCTGGAGGAGGTCACTGGAGAGATAGAGATCTGGGAATCCCTACTAAGACTGCTGCCCTCGCAACCCGACCTCAGAAAAGCGGTGAAAAATGAATGGATGTATGGATATTTATAATGCTTTATGAATGCATTATAAAGTGTTATGTATGTGTTCATAGATTCTTACAGACATGGCATTCATAGGAAGTGTTACAAATTTATTCTTTTGTACCTCAGATTCCTGTTTTCCTTTTACTTCACAATGTTTTGCTATTATTCTGCTTTGCTGATTTATAGCTGTTTTTGGTCTGACATCACATTTCTCCAGTTGAAATGTAACGTGCCAAATAACCATTTTTTTTTTTTTTTATTAAATCAGTATAATTTGCCTGCTATTGTATTCAGGGTCCTTGAGTCTGACAGTCATCGCATGTATTTATGAACGTCATAGCTCACTCTCTGTGGCTACGGCAATGCCTGAAGAGAGTGGGGAGTTATTGCACCAGAAGTGAAGGCAGAGTTCTGGGCTGGGTGGGTAGAAGGGCATACCTCATTCTTATATAATTAACATGTTGTGACAGGCCTAGATAGCTCCAGACCTGCATTTGGCATTAATGTCTATTCAGCTCCATATCTTACAAAAATAAACAGTGCCAACGAGATGGAAACTGCTGACTGAAATGCCCCTCAGGTCGGGATAAAACAGCTTGCAGAGCCGCGGGATACAATACTGGCACAGCGTAGCTTACTTTCGAACCCCTGCTTTCCAATTGACTTCAGCTACAGCGATTTGCTGAACAAAACGTTGTGTCAGCGCCATGGAGACAAAAGAAAGAGGGAAAAAAATACCCTAACGAAAAGTGGTGGACAAAAAAAGAGGCAGAAAATCAGGGATATGAAAAGCATAGCTTGAATATCACAAGACTGATAACTCAGCAGAAAAACGGTACTCTTTCAGTGGGTGACATAAGACACAGCTCAGATCGCTACAAACAATTAATTTACGTACCTCTTTCATTCAAAACAGGCTGGCCACGATGATGACAAATACAGTAATTATATATGCATGGGATGCCATTGTTACACAGTGGCAAAACAAATGTTTCTGCCATCAGGGGTACCCACAACATCACAAATAACAGTACAGCACATTATTGATTAACACAACTTATTAGCACAATTTTTTAAAAGAGGATTAAGTGTAAACAAAGTTTGTTTATTTGACTGATTAAAAGTCAGTGGTGTTGATCCTAGTATTAGAATGCTGTGGGTGTAATCGCAAGCGAAACAAAACTTCGTAGTACTTACCCTCATACAGATGCATAGAGTGCCACTGCTCTCACCATACACACATTTTCAGGCCATTCAGTGCTCTGGGTATACAATACATTGGGCTACCTCACAACATATAAAGTAGGGCAGCTCTAAGCCTCACTTGACAAGGCCAAGACTGTGGCATATCATTCATTATTACAATCCTGCATAAGAACCAACTTTTTCAATGGTGGCACTGAAAAGAGATTTAAACATTGTTGCATCCATGGCAACAAGCTTAAGGCTCCACAGCTCACTTTATCAAACCCAGTTGAGTCTGCAGCAGTTTCCTGGCGACACAGATAAGTCGTGTTGGGGAGGATATATATATATAACAGCTTTGCCGGAGTCGCTCAGTGATGTTTTAGCTGAAAGTACAATAGCAGAGACCTGTATTCAAAAGACACGCTTGAGGAAAAGATAGAAACAGAAGCTAGCTCTGCGTTTTTCACAATAATGCTCTATTTAGTAGGAATAAAGTAACTATTTAGAAAAATGCTATGTTGGGAAAAATAAAGGCATACATCCGGTAGGTATATACATAATTAACATTTACTATGTTTTAGAGTAAATTTGATGAAATGAACTCTATGCACACTGCAGAATGGCAGAAGCACCTGTCAGTCTCTCAGGGGAACAGCTCTGCTACAGTATACTAATGTTAGCAGCTGTCAGCAAGAACTAAATATACTTTTGCTCATAAATTACAGCAACAAACACTCTGCTCATATTTTGTTTTTAGTATATTAAGAATGTTATGTGTGCAATGTTTGTCCCAGAGAGAGCTAAGATGGTGTTTTTATGATAATGCAGAACTAATTACAGAATGGGACCTCCGTGGGCCTGGAATGTGAACGACCCACATAGTGCAGAACCTTTCCTGATTAATCAATAGCTGCCCCTCCATTGCCAACAGTCACCCACCCCAGCTTCCTCCTGTGTGATTGAGAATTTGTTTGTGGCTGGGACCTGAAATCAATTCCATTTCCAGATTGTAAAGGTCAAACCCCACAGGAGAGTGAGGCTCAGCAAGGACAGCCTTGAGATTGATACGTCAGACCTCTCTCTCATGCTTCCCCTACTTCTTTCAGCCTTGTGGTTAATGATTGTTAAAACCTACCTGTAGAGATTACAAGCATCTGGGGCTGTCATGTGATCCAGACATCTTCTGTTTAGTCCTTTAAAACCTCCTTCCCGGACATGACTGCTAAAAGGGAGAAGTCAGGAGGTTTAATCAGAGGTAACAGTGACCTGCATTCACAGCTGTGGATCCATCCAAAGGCAGCATATTCAGAGCTGAGCAAATGTGCTGTAACGTGTGGCCGAGCAGTAGGGCGTGAGGAGCTCGATGATGAGATGAACAAGGAGCCAGATACTACTCTGGGAGTGAAGTAATTAAGGGGAGAATAAACACCAAACATGGTGAACTGGGAAAAACAAGCTGGCGTTTTGATAAAAATAAAATTATTTCCGAGAATAAGACTGCTCATTTGTGTACGTTACATATGTTTGACGATTTGCAAACTGCCCGTTAGTAAAAAGACAAGATCATGGATAAATTTTTGATCCTGAACCAGCAGGTTTAGAGCTGTGATACATGTTATTGGTAAAAGCTAATCAGTAGTAGATGTTAATCAATGGTGTTTAATAACATATACAGTACTAACAGGGGCGTTAGAAGCATTTTAAATGTGAGGGGGGCACACTGGCATAAAACTAATATTTTATGTTAATTGTAGGGGGGTCCAAATGAATAATTATATGATTTAATGGTGGCGAAGCCCATGAGTACTAACCAGAAGCCCATGAAAGAAAAAAAGCAATATCAGAATATACGCAAAATAAACAGAAAGTAATCTCAATCTGTTGGATATCTAGAACACCATCACTTTGGTTCTTCTCTTCTGGGTCACTACAGCCATTGAGTTTTACCATCAGCTCACCTCAGGTACCTCAGAACTCTAACTTAATCCGTTCAGAACTCCGGATCGAATCCTAAAAAGTGTGAGTTCTGATTAAATTTTCCCCATAAGAAATAATGAAAAACCAATTAATTGGTTCACAGCACCAAAAATTATACCGAAATATGTTTTTTTTTTTGCATTTAAACACAAAATGAACTGGATAAAACAAGAAGAGCATATACTGTACTAAACACATCTAAGCACATTTATCAAAACATTTTTTAAAGTAAGAAATTTTTAAAGTAAGAAAATAAATGTATCCAAACAATGTGTCCTGCCCCGATCGACCGCTCTTTCCTTGTGACACGCCCCCTCGTTAACCTCGTGTGGAATCCTCGTGTGATCAGCTGTTTCTGGTTGTTGTTATTAGTCCTCTGTATTTAGTCCGTGTTTCAGTTTGTTTCCCCAGTCCGGTCATTGTATTGTCCGTCTGCGTTTTGCCTGCCTTACCTGTAATTAAACCCATATTCCCCGATACCCTGACGTCTGCGCCTTTGTCTCCGTTCCGTCCCCGCTGGGCACAACAATATTATTATAATCAAACATATTAATGGTTCATTATTAATATTAAAATTAAATAAAAATAAAATAAAATAATGAAATAAAATCGAGTTCTAAGTAATTTTTTTTCGAACTTGTTGGTTTGACTTTTAAGAAATTTGAGTTATAATGAGTTCGAGAACTGAAGTGCCACTGTACTTGGTTGACTTGAGAACAGGCTGATACACTTTGACAGATGTTGTTTAGCACCAACATGTAGATCATTTAAACATAATTTTCTTTGCCTGCCTAAGACTTTTGCAAGGTATTATATGCTAGTGCTACTGGTGAAAACTCATGTCTATTAGACAGGGAATGGAATGGAAAGCAAGCTGGGAACTTGCATTATGGACGCCAAAATAAGGATGATTTGGCATCGTACATATCAGGGAGGACTTACCTTTCCGTGCCACATGTGCCTGACAATATAACAGACCTTTTGCTGTGACCATAACAGCAGCTATGCGTCTCATAGGCCGGAGTTTGGGGGACGGGGAAGGGGTTTAACCAGGTGATGAGCTATAGTGGTGACTAGTACTCTGGTGAGGTGGAACAAGATCTTTCCAATTGTATAATCTCAATCCAGAGCTTTAAAACAATTACAGAGCATTTTCAAATGCACTTTGCGGCTAATGAAAGAATATTTCACAAAGGATATTATGACAAACTGTGATGCCGATGATACCAGAAGCCTGATTTTTATTTATAAGGCCTTTGGGATGCAATGAAATCCCGAACGTTAGCATGTTTCTGGCTTTGCAGCAAGGCTCAGACTGACGCGGGATCATTCCGACTCCCTGTTTCCCTTGCAATGCCTTCAGGACCATAAGCATATTGTAACAGTCAGCACATCATGTTCTCTCGTGTAGCTGTAGAGATGGACTGATCATATTTTTATGTCCTCTAACAGATAAAAGGATTTGGAGCCATGCTATAACACTGGAATCCTGATAAAGCTTTAGTGTTATCAGCACAGCTCTCTGTGTCCCCTTCACACGTCCCGTCTCAAGCTCCCTTTTCTGCCAAGCGAGGCTCCAAATAAGCATGTGCTCCTCATGTGTGCCTGACATACCATCTCTGCGATTTACACGTTAATGACTCGTCCATGTGTAGAGGAACAAACCTCAAAGAGGAGGGAGGCAGCAAACACAGTTTCTCTGATGTGGGAATTTGGGTTGTGGGAATAAGGTTTAAACCTGCAATCAATACAGCACAGTTACATATTAAATATTACATGAATGTGGTATGATGTAGTCGGAAAGTAATATGCTATGTATGTAAGTCACTTAAAAATAAACATAAAAGATTTAAATAACTGAACATGTCATCAGGAAGCCTAATACTAAAGATATTCTAGATATCTGGGTATTGTACAGCAGTGTTTCCAAGTCCGGTCCTTGGTCCATTCTTTTGCTCCCTCCGGGCTCCCTGCCCAACAGTCCACATTTTTGCAAAAACACGGACTGTCTCTGGGTCCCCGAGGATTGGGAAACACTGTTCTAGAGAAATACTTTGTACCTGGTCAGCAGGAGTCGATGGTACCCAGTAAAAAAATAAATGCTCATCTTAATCGCCTAAATGTAACTTTGAAAACGGTCAGCAGTAATAACACAACCAGCTTTTTGTACAACAAATTCAAAGATTTTCTTTCCTTTAATTTATTTTTTGTTCTTGTTAAAACTATAGAGGCAGCACATTTTGATATATTTTGAAAACATACTTTCTTATGCATAAAGAGATATTTTTCATCTCTCTGTACTCTCTGAGTTAATATCTCAGATAGATGTTCCAGAGAAATGCTTCTTCGAATCATTCATTATTCATTGTTCCCAGGGATATTTTCTTTGAACTCATATTTTTCCCCACAAAAGGCCAGAATGGGAGATAGACCAATCATGTTGTGGTCTCTACTTGGAGTAGGCTCTCAAAAACAGGCCACATTTTGCTTAGTACTGAATCAGGACATTTTATTGCATCTAACAGACTCAGAAACTGTTATACAGAATCTTTTCTGAATAAATCACCTGTGGTCTTGTCACCATGAGCTGTTTTTCCTTTCTTTCGAGAGCAGTGAAGAGGCAGACACAGAGAGTAAGGGCCTAGTGGATCAGACAGGACTAACAAAATGGGAGGAAGACTGTGTGATAAAATTCCAGAATAATGAGATGGGAATGGAATTAAAGTGCGTTTTTAATCCTTAAAAGGTAGAGATGAGGTCTATCTGGATAGATGTATGTGTACTAGCTGCATACTGTAGATGCAGTCAGTTTCACCTTTACTGACATTTTTTTTGTTTAATATGTTCAGTCTTCATAACTATTCAGTAGCAATTTTGTCAACAATCCGCAATTTCCTAGTGACCCTAGTCAACAGGGGTTGGCAACCCAATCAAGAGTAATATTCAGGAATATAAAAATAAATAAATAAATAAATAAATAAAACAGAACAGCATTGGAGCCGCAGGATTTTACTAGAATCAGAAATTTATTCTAAACATCTTAGCAGTATTTTGTTGTAGTAGTAGTACTTTATTGATCTTGAAGGAAATTCCAAAAGTTACAGCAGCACACACAAAAAGTGACATCACTGTACTGTACATATACAAAAGACACAATACTGTACAAAAGGCACAATATTATGCTAATTTGCTTTGTGCTAAATAAAGTGTGCAACCTTTAAATACTATTCTATTCTAGAGGGCTGGTGACTGAGGGGGGAGAGGAGTCAGGGGGAACCTTATTGTAGCATTTGATGGCCCCTGGGA
>JAODJU010007688.1:0-24878 GCA_026776725.1 Gnathonemus echidnorhynchus
AAAACTGCAATCTGAACAGAATCTCCAGACGTTCTAGGTGCAGTGTGCTGTGTGACATTCCTAAGGTCATGAACGCTATATATACATATATATATATATACATATATATAAGCTGGGATCGGAAAGCATAATGGATATTGGATAAATCAGGCAGCAGTTGGAGAGACACAGCAAAAGAGAACGACACCACAAAGCCATTCATGAGGCTTTCTCTGTGGCCATTAGCTAATACCCATTACGCTTACTAAAGCAAACAGTATTGATCCACAAGGCATACACAGGAAAAACGATACAACTTTGCTCTGCAGTTTGCCAAGTTACCCTCCCCTGTAAGAACCACTGCAAGATTAAAGTTACAATTCTGAAGCCATTGTTCAACATGAGCGACAAACGTGAAAAATAACCAGTTGCAAGGGGTCATTAAAGTTCTGTAAGGTACATTATAAAATAATGCTGTTTCCCTTTAATGCAAAAATCCCCATTAAATCAATAATCAGCCCTGAGAAACATGGTCATTTTTAAAAATGCATTACAGAAAAGGAGCTGCCAGATGAGCCATCCAGGGATTTATTAACATAGTGCCATCTCTCTGGTTTCTCACATGGCTTTTACAAATCAAAGTTCAGTGCACAAGCTAGTCTGGTGGAAGGCAATTAAACCAAAATGGAAGAGCAGGCATACCCTGTATCTCACGTCTGGTCGCATCATCATAGCCCTGCGTGCATGCTGGCTGAGTGGTCGCCTATAGCCCACTGCTGACACAGGCCGAGTCATCATCTGCTGGTTACTGGGAAAGGGGGCAACAGGACAGATGGAGGCAGATGAAGAAACGATTTAAAAAAAAAAACTTGCAGATGACGAACGACATATGTTTCTGTGACCTCCCCCCACTAATGCAGATGAGCGGAGTCCACACAAAAGCCAAGCCTATTCTAGAAAATAATTCCTTTCAGACTCGTGCATTGGTTTTATTCCAGGAGTGAATCATACTCTTGGCATGTTAAGTTTGTCTTTGAAGACTTAATCCATTTAATCTGGGCTCTCCTGTGCCTCCACTGAAGGTGACTCATGCAAGCTCATATCCTCAACTCTGTCACATTAAGATATACATTTTGATAAGAGCAAAACACAAACTTTCCAAGTGACCGACAGAAAACACAGAGCAGCACGTCTTGCTTACTCCTGAATGCGTGTGATGGGCCTCAGTTTCCACTGGTCTTCCTCATCATCCAAGAATGCTCGGTTCACTATTTTGTTCTTCTCCTCCATAGGGATAAAGTTCTCAATAATCAAGTGCCTGTGAAGCACACAAATTACGAAAAGATGAGTGGAAAGTAGAGACTATGTAGAGAGGAAAGGAGCTAGATTCAAAATTGTGTCACTTTCATAGGGGTTATGTTGAAATTTTGTCATGGTACAAAAGGCGATGAAATGAAAGGAGTTACAGTTCCCTACTTGAGCTTTAGTTCCCGGGTGAGCTCATTCTGTGTCTGTTCCAGTTCCTGTCGCTCCTTGATGTGCGCTTCCTGGGCATCCTGGATCTCTGACTTCACGGCCTGCAGCTTCGCAAACAGCTGATAAAAGACAATTATGCCAATGACTTAATAATCATGACAACCACAGAAACATAATTCCTAAAATGGTTTCTAATACTGACTGTGATGCTACTCAAATGAAAGGAAGTAGGAACATGACCTCGTGTGGACTCATACTGACCTTTTTTAGCTTTTTGGTTTTGATGTCCACTTCTTGCTGGAGGGAGCTATACGTCTCTTTGAGCTCCAGCGTCTCCTCATCCCGACATTCCACCTGCTGCTGTATCTCTCGCTCCCTGCGTTTCTACAAACACACCACAGGTGTACAAAGACCCACACTGACAAGTAGGCATTGGCAGTAGAAGCATTATAGCAATGGGGTGAAGACAGATGGGGGAAAAAGGTTTCAAGTTTTACATACATACACTATACATCTGTGTAATGAAAATATTGTCAAGTGACAAACATGACAGATCATTAACAAGCAAGAATGACATGTTTTCCTTCCTATTGGAAGTGAATTGTAATTCATATTACAACAGTCCACACAAAAGACTGGTAAACATAATTTTAAAGAACCCATCAAACTATAAAGTGTTTCATTTGGACCTTGCACTTAAGACAGGTAAGGATACAAACAGCCACCCAATTTTACCTGTTCAGCAATTTCCTGTCGTTTCTGCTCCAGTATTTTCTGCTGCTCATTGGTGTGGTCTACAATATTTTTCCCTCCAACCAGAAGCTTGCTCTCCATAGCCTAATACAAGAACAAATGGGGTGAAAATAACATTAAATGACGTCATACACACATTAAAAACATGCTGAGAATATGTGCGCCACTGAAAGTAATTATTTACCTTCACTTTAGCTGCCAGCAGTTCTGCGGCTTCTTGCTCCCTCCTGAGGTCTTCCATCTTCTTCTCTTTTTCCCGGAGCAATTTCAGCTTCTCTTCTGCCACCAGACTATGGTCCTCCATGATGGCTTTCTGCTCCTTCTCAAGCTTCTCTTGCTGTTCCAGCCAGTAGTCAGCATCCTCCTTCTCTTCCCCATCAGCCCCATCAGCTCCGTCATCATCCTCATCATCATATTCCTCCTCTTCATCCAGTTCCTCCCCACCTTCCCCGAACCTCTTCCTCCTTCTCCTCTTCTTCCTCTTGCCAGAACGCTTCTGCAGCTGCTCTTTGAGACGGGCAATCTCCTCCTGGAACTCCCGCAGAAGTGCATCCTTCGGGTCCTCGTTCACACGGGGCTTGTTCTTTATGTTCTTTGCACGGTTAGAGTATCGCAGGGTAGTCAGGGTCTCCTCCACATTATAAGATGCTGGACCAATATTGGCCACCATCACAGTCTTGGCATTCCCCCCCAGTGAATCCTGCAGGAGTCGCGTCAGCTTCGAATCACGGTATGGAATGTGGGTGCTCTTGCCATCCACCAGTGCAGATATAACATTTCCCAGTGCAGAAAGAGAAAGATTTATCTTGGTCGCTTCCTTCAGCCGCTCCCCCTGAGCCCCTGTCTTGGTCTGCCTTTCGCTGCCTGCCAGGTCCACAAGGTTCAACTTGCCGACACGGATGTGGTTCTCCCCATCCAGGCCGATCTCGCTGCATTCGATGGTGATGACAAAAATGGCATGAGAACGGGAGCTATGCTCATTCATGTTTGTGGCCCCAACTGACCGGTTTTGGTTTCCCACATTCATTACATGCTCTATCTCTTTGACACTCTTTGTAACAAAGGAAGACAGATCTTTGACATAAACTCCTGTGTCTGGACGCTCCTTTAATTCTAGACGCCTAGTCTGGTCTTTCGACAGAAGGTCTCTAATCTCCTCTTGGTAGATTTCCAGGTAAGAAGCCCGTACTAAATATTGCTGGTTTTGTGACCGTGATATATGTGTGAAAATATGCTCAAAAGAGTTTGGAATAACACCTCTTCGCTCTGGATCATTACGCACCCCTTCCATTGTGTATGTTTTCCCTGTGCCTGTTTGGCCATAGGCAAAAATTGTGCCATTAAATCCCAGCAAGACAGATTCCACAAGCGACCTGAACGTCTCATCATACAGCTCCACTTGCTTAGAGTTCCAGTCATAGACAGAATCAAAGGTGAATACCTTCGGGTGTTCTTGGGCAGTGCCCCTGGGGTTCTTCACAGATACCTGCCCCAATTTCACATCAATTGACACAACCCTCTCAAAGTTGGCTGCCTTCTCCTTTTCGTTCATTGGTCGGCATCGCACCACCACCTTCACAGACTCCGAGTTCTTACTCTTGGACATTTTGTGAGTTTCTTAACCCCTTAATTCATTTGTTGCTTACAACGTTATTTCACAGCACTGACTGCACCAGCATCAACACCTGCAGGAAGAGATCACTCAATTAAAAAAAAACTTGAGCAAGGGAGGCTGAGTTTGGTGTTTTTGATGGCATTTACATAATAAAATACTTTAATATCATTTCACGTATATTTCTGCAAAAATCAGTCCTGTTTACCCAAGCGAAATATAGCTTATATATTTCGTACGAAAGAACGAAATTACTCCAACATCAATAACATGAAATATTCTGTAACCTTTCACAAAGAAAACGTTTAATCGCTATTTATTTACACGTAAAGCATGGATTCTCAATTCTGACATTAAATTCGGGGGAAAAATGCCACAGCCAAACTAATAAAATGAAATGCATTGTCAGGGCGAAATCACTGCATACGTATAAAACTGACCGGCGGCCAGCTCGCTCCTCCAGCCTTAAACCATTTCGCCCTATAGACACGACAGCTTCAAAATTCTAATTTCCAGGATTTTTCCTCTGCCTTATTTAATATATTAGACCTTGGGAATCCCGGTCATTAAATAGACGAATGTTTCACAGGAAATCGCCACTCAGAATCGCCTTCAGATAGCATTTCATAAATCAAGAAGATCCGGTTTTGGTCCTCAAATTGAATTAATCGATTTCATTAGTAATATTGTACAAATTCATAGTCGATGACGTCTATGACTGCCACTAGTGAGGCAAGCGAAATTAATTCGTTTTCGTTAGCTAATGCTAATTAGCCAGCTTATCCTTCCTTTCTAACAATCGGGACCCATATTATCTTGTGCAAACGCTACTTCAGAATGTCAGCGGTCAGGAAATAGTTGACAGAATGAAATTGATTTAACTTAACCAACACATAAACACGTTTTGCTGATAATAACCTGCACAAAATCTACCAGTATCAAACTGCTAACTGCCGGGCGTTTTGTCAAGGGCTAAATAGTATCGCAAACCATCCCACTAAACAAGCAGCACTCTATTATCTAAACACATCGAATTATATATGTATATAAACATAAAAATAACGCCGACGAGAGCGCTAGCCACCTCGCCAGCTTTGTGCTGAATGAGACTAAAGGGTCGCCTCCACGGCAACCGAGCACGAGCGGCCTAGCAACGGCAAAACATTCTCGTGCGAAGGAGGGCGAGCTGCAGCTCGGTCCCTCGCGCCCACAAAATCACGGCATCACCCTAGCAAACCCAGCAAGTCGCGCTTTGCACCTACAGAGAACGCAGACGACGCGTAAATGACAAAGCTCCTCGTTCGCCTACTACCTGGAGCTCCGCACAGCGACGAGATCAGCCATTACTGCAGCCCTGCCTGCATGTCCTGCGGTTTCCCGGAAGGAGCGGGATCGCGCCTCAGCACCTCCAACCGGAAAAGCTGGGATGAGAGAAAACATCCTGCCACCCATCCAAGCCTGAAGGATTCACTCAGTCGGAACAAGAAAGTTTTATTTTACGAAAACCATATTATCTGAAATACAGTATTATCAAAATCTGTCCAAGGACATCCATTTGCAAGTTTTAAAAATAGCAGTGACTACATTTTCTTTGCAACGGAATCTTTCGGTACTCAAAACGGTAGTCATATTGCGATAAATCCCAAAACATACAAAATAAAGACATAGTTTCAACAAATAAATTGGTCTTGCAATATTTCATGTTATACTTTTTAGTATTGCAGTCTTTCAATGTAATACGAAACTGTTGCATACTTCGCTAGAATCCAAAATGTGAAGTCATTTCTACAATTTCCATGTATCGTGTTACAAAAGTCAACGCAGACGATACACAGCTGTATACATTACAAAGTGCAAGATGATTTGGAGAAATAATTCACATGCGCAAATGGTTCCAAAGGCGTTTAAATTAGTTGGTGTTTACAACTCAATAAAATCTGGCCACCCTTCAAATTTGACCTGCAACACATGGTATTTGAACGGACACATAACAGTATACACTGAACCTTATCATATGGAATGGAAAAAGAATGTTTGCACTTCCAGGTCATAGGTCTTCATAGTGTAGGTATTTTTAGTTACAATAAAAGCAGGGAAAACCCTCATGATTACTAAATGTTTAAAATGATGCAGATGAAACGACAATACACTGCTAACAGAACTATACAACATTCTGAAAACATCTTACTTAAAGGAAGCAGTCATTGTAAAACATGACTTCACAAACAAACAAAAATCTATTCAGTGTCTTCTCAACTCACATTTACTCTGTACTTGTTTCCTTTAATGTGAGGCATGGGCAGAGTGAGTTCAGGAGGGTCTTTGGAAAATAGCTGGCAAATTTAGACACACAAATCGGTGTGCAACAGAAAGATATACAAGGAGGTAACACTATAATGACCTCCCTATAATTAGCACCCCCAGGATCAGTTACCACCACCTATATGTGCCCATGCTCACATGATGAAAAATCCAGCTGAGAAGAAAAAAGGTTCTGGGCCCCCCTGTTTTCCCTTTTATAACATGCTCTCTGAAAGGGATGTACTTTTTGTAGCCACAGAGAATGACTGCGCTTAATGAATTGACCCAGGTTCTTCCTCCCTTGACTAGGATGCAAATTCAACTATTGAAGCAAAGATCTGTTCAGGAAACTGGAAATGCTCCAGCACCATGAAAGGCCTGCTGGACCAAATAAACAAACCAGTATCATACTGGCATTCTATGGTATAATACTGTAGTGCATATAAAAATATACATTTTGGAAACTCAGTGTATCTCAATTCTACATTACCCAATTCAACATACTTGTATTAAAGAGATACTAAAAAGTAGCTGTTTCCATTATTCTTCCTTGTAGCTGGCCTACTAATTCTCATTTCTATCAGTAAAAACCATTCAGAGCCATTTCAAACAAATATTTCAGAGTAATCAAATTAAGTAAATAAGGGTTTACACCTGAATACTACTCAATATTATTAAAGCTCATCCCTCTTTCCAGGGTTGTCCAAGCCAAAGAAAGATGAGGCACGACCATGGATATCTCGGTCCCTCTTTACAAAGGCAGAGAAGGAAGACACACAGTTCCCGATGAAGTGATCTGCCTGTCCCAGAATATACAGGTCAATTTGTGCCGTTTCTGGCTGCAGGTCGACGACCTTCACCTGTAGGAAAATAGGAAAAGGGAAGAAATTTTCAGATCCAAACAAATCTGTTTCAATATATTAATTAAAAATTTTCTTGCTGATCAGCTAGGTACTGGAATACAAGTTTGGCCAAGTAATGGAGCTGGTTTCCGGTACTAAAGAGAATCATATTCCTATCCATGATATGGTAGGTTCGCATAACTTCCCCTGATGCTGGTAGCAGTGTGGTTGTGGATGTGACTTTGGAAGCTTGCACTCTTCTAAAGTATTTAGTATAATAATAATAATATTCAGCAAATCAAGAAAACCTATTACAATTCAAATTTCTTGAAATTAAGTGAAATTCAATTCGGTTTCCTATAAATCCACTTCAGTTGCAATTATGTTTCCCTAGAGCAAGGAGCAATCCCTATTTCAATTCCAGCTCCAGGAAATTTGGAATTTACCAAGCATTTTCAATTCAGTTCATAAGTGAAATATTATTTGGCAGCACTCCAGCCAATATGGATACACATATTAAGGACATGAATATATAGAAAAAACACAAGGAAAAAGTATGAAACCAGAAATATATGCAGTATTTGTGGAACAGTGCAAGATATCCAAGAGGTGCAAATAGCAGAATGAAAAATGACTGATCCGTGGATCCTATTGCACATCAGTGTTTAGGAGGTTTGTCATTCATGTAGACTTACCTTTCCCTTAAAGAGCTTATGGATCTCAGTCTTATAGGACTCCGAGTCAGTTGCAATGTAGACAGAGCGGGCACCTATCTTCCTAACCCACAGCCTGAGGGCACGGCTAATCTCCGCCAGGTCGGGTAGGCACATTGTCATGGTCAGAGGTCGAGCTGTGTGACGACTGTACCCCACGCACTGCGGGGACGCCATAAAATGAGGCCCTGTGTCCTTATTGTCCAGAAGCTTACAGGCATTTTGCTGAAAGCAGAGGAACAGCAGTTTTTTAGGCATTGCGAGATTTTAAGTACCATGTTTTTAACCAGAGTAGAACAAAAACATAGGAAATTTAGATTAATAAAAAATAAAGCTACCATTAAAAATCCAATATACATGAATGCTAAATAACTGAGCATTCAAGTGATTTCTTCATATTAAAACAATACGTAATATGTAATAAATGCGCTGAATGACTGCACCACAATCATCTCACCCAGTCTGATCCAAGCCTCAGGTGAATGCCGACGTATGGTCGACTGAGCAGGGCTTTGATGTGCCCCTCTCCTGCCTGTACCATCTTATCTGACCACACCATATAACGCTGCAAACCTAAATGCTCCTCCTGAACCGGAAACTGGGCTGGAGCTCCAGGGAGAGCCATGACAGGATGCTCAGAAGGAGGGAATCTACAGGCACAAGAGGTACGCAATAGGTCTGCTATAACATCAATGATATGAAAGTTAATACAGTTAAAGTTAAGCCCCACAGATTCTAGAGCAAATTAAGGTAATTTTCCCCATAGTCCCTATATAACCATCACTGGTCCTTTTAGTCTTAAATATGCAAACCTAATACACAAGTGAAAAATATTTATACAGGCAGGGTTAAGAACGCCAGACCTATGGACAACTCTTACTTACAAATGGGCTGTCATAAAGGCTATAATATTAAAGTTTGGATTAAATACACTGATTTGTAATAAACACATACACTACTGTGTGACTCATGAAAACATTGTGTGGCTTCAGTCATTCGTCAGCTCAACATAATTGCATAGAACTATGTGTAGTGAATTTTATTATTACTGAATAATATTTTTCTCCAACCTACAAATTCGACTTAAAGATATACCTATTAAACAAAACCTATTGATAACCTGTTAATGTCTGTACAATTAATCTATTTGAAAGAATGACTCGGTATAAACCTTTTGCGTGAACATGCCAGAAATTTTATATGCTATAGCCTGCATTTTTAAAAAAAACTTTTTTTATTATGACAATATTACATTAAACACTTACTTTTTCATCCAGTGGGTCTCATAGTAGGATCCAAAGGATATGCTACTAAAAAGTATTGACTTATCAAACTCCACTGCAAAGTGGTCCCAGAATGGACCAAATGGGTTGCCATCCTGGAAGAAACAAAAGCAGCACCAAGAAGAAAATCAGCACATAATATTTAAAAGAAACATGAAAATGTCAAAATATGATGACACTGTTGAAAGACAAAGAACTGCTGACTCCATATTACGAACTGTACTTAAAATAACCAACTCTTAGCATAAGGAAATGCTACTAAAATACAACTGGCTTTACACAACTGAATGAAATAATACTAACTTTATTTTACAGTGTATATTTCACAGTAAAGGACCACTTGTGAAGTAAAACAGAAGCCCTATGGACGGCAGGCTGTGTCAAATCAATTCACATTTCAGTAGGTTATAAAGATAATACGCGGAAACAAAGACCATATAGATTCTTCACTTATGCTCGACATAAAACATTCAATCAAATCTTTAAGAAAAACATTCCAGTAAACAAACAATTTATAATCAAGCTTGAGAAGAGTGATGTGTGCAAGCAGTAACTTAGGAATTCATTAGTCAATCAAAATGTTATGTTTATGGTGTTAAGTTTGTGTGTGTGTGATAAATTACCTTCATGGGGCAGGTCTTCTTGTCAGCAGAGCGTTGGGCAGCCACCTCAAAACAATAAGCCACCCTTTTGCCTGGAGGCCAGTGTGTAGGTGCTAAATGTTCCATGAAGTCCTCCAGACTCACCACCCTATGGTATTCATGCAGGGCATCCAGCTGGAAAAACTCTTCGTAGGGGACGTGCATCTTTTTACGCGTGTATGGTTGGGGGATGAGGGGATATACATTTTGAATGTGACGTTACATTGCCTTAATTATCACTCTGGTTCCAGGTACAGAAGGCTAATACAGATAATACAGATAAATTTTGGTGATTACATCCTGAACACATCTATGTCGATCAATCTGCTTACATTGGTGTAAGGGGGCGTGTGATGCCGATAAACGATCCACGGCGGGACTGCCAGCGTCCGATTGAGCATTCTGGCAAATGCCAGCGACCCCAAGAAATGGTCTGCCTGATTGCCAAATCTACCTGAAATAAAATTAACGAATTAAGTAATTACCAGTGTAACAAAGAAATCCCAAAGTTAATTAAACTGTCATAAACACAGGCGATCATGTACTCAACTTAGGCAGGTAGTATACCACATGTGCAGCAGAATCGGTTGTTAGTAAACTAGGACGGTTTAAAGTGGTTGGTTAATCTGCCTGTGGAAATGTACTTGGTACTATATCCAAAAACAATACAAGGTAAACGAAATAAAATTACCCATGCACGGACAGTAGAGTACGTAGCCATTCTCATCCCATACAGGCACAGCTGCGTCAGAAAACAGCAGAGATAGGAAGATTATCCCAATAAACCTAATAAAGAAACATCTTAAATCACCCACTACGGCCGCCATATCTACAGGAGCAGACGGCTTTCAAAACCGGTGTCTCGCTGGCGACGTCACACGTGGGAGGAGCTTATAAGACCACGCGGAGTAAACGCCAGGTCACCGGCCATGCGTGTTGGCGGCTTCTAAAACGCGCGAAAAGAATGGAAGTATAAGCGCTCGGATGCGATTGTAGTATGTTATTTTTATGCTAGTATTATAAAAGCATTAAACTGGTGCTGGGGCATGCATGTATATTTCACTAAAAATTAATAGCAATGGAGCATTTTTGTTTTTTTTAGAAATGCGTTAATACCCAATTAAGCAAAAACGAGATCAGATAGGATTTGTGTTGTATAATTATACATTTTCAAGATAGCTGGAAGCGCGAATCGTCAACCAGTCCGTACATGGACAAGCGTGTCCGTGGCAAAATGTTTCGGTTGAGAAAAAATATATATATTTAGGCTATGTTTTTAAATACAATATACATGCTTAAAATGTATTTTGATAAAAAATGTCAGTGATAATTCGCCACGGTACTTACTCCTGACATATAGTTTACTAAAAAAAAAGTATACATTCTGGATACAAATTATAATATGGTCATTAATATTCATGACAAAACACAAACGACTGGAGAGAGAGCGCCTATAACCAAACTAAAGATTTTCGAGAATTTATCTTTGCTATAGCAAAAAGCTTTACTCTACGGAAATGCAGCTACGTAAGTCTATCACTTTCATTCACTGGAATATGAGCCGCCATTTTGCCACATGTGTTACTCCCCTTTGCAGCAGCGCTCAAGCTTTTAATAAAGGACGTGCGTAAGATAAGCGCTCGTGCCTCAACCCACAATGCTTTTCGCCCGCAGTGTCGATTCAACTTCTGGTTCATGAAAAATGCCAATTTCGGCCAGCGGAAATGATTTTTTTTCATCTTCGATAAATCCGTAATATATAAATTTGACGAACAAAATTTTATTTCATTTATTTTGGTACAACCACATGTACCGTACTATACAAGCAATCAAATTCTTTCAGTTGTATTTCTTGATATGAGACCTAATGCACTTAATTTGTTTTTAATTAGTTGGTTGTCCTAAAGAACGAGCATCTTACATCAGGTAGATTGAACGAGATAGTATTATCTTCTAAAAAACATTTTCAGACTTTTCCATGATTTTTTTTCGTCAAATCTGTCCAAACTGGATAATTGATGATTTTGTTTTGTAGCTATCAACGAATCTACACATGTATACCCTCCATCTACATGTTACCTGTGTACCTGTTACCTGTTAGTATTGTCTGCAATTTACAATAATCGTTCATTTCAGTTTCTTCCCGTGGTTTAGTATTTTGCATGTTCTGATTTGTGATGTATATAGTTAAACCTCATCGAATCGGATCGCTCATATTCCGTGATTAAGCGCTGCTGTAGCACTTTAAATGCAACCTCTTACTGTATTTGCATATATGTGTATTTGTAAGGTGTGTCTGAGAAAAACCTTAGTAAGATGTCTACACATTGAATTACACTGAAAATACATGTATATATGAAGTCGTGAGTTTCTGGAAATTTGTTTGGCAGTTTTTATAGTTATTTATAAAGAAATTTCTATAAAGTCATAATTTCATTGTCTAAGTTGCATTTTGTAAGAATAATGTGTATTAATGTGTGTTATTTATTGCATTTTGGATAAGAAAAGTTATTCTAAATAGCCTCATATGGAAAAAACATGCATCCATAGTTACACAATAAATATATGCAATAAAATGTAATTAACATTTTACTGTAAAGGTTAGTGTACATGCGCTGTATATCCTTCAATGCTGAGTTGTTTCATTGATATTAATACAGCATGGGCAAGAAAAGTTTTCAAACATGGAGTTTCTTTTAGCACATTAATAATCTATAACTGGTCCCCTCCACACACCACCCTTTGCTGTGACATGTTCTTTTAGGGGCTAGACAGACATTGCATCTGCACAAGGACACCATGTTTATAAGGCAGAGATTTGACAGAAAAATATGTTCACTGGGCATCGGGTTGAATAAAGGAATTTGAAGGAAGTTGTTTTTGATACTTTGTGAAAATGATAATAATAATAGTAATAACAATAATAATCAACATGATTGGCTTCATAAATAGACAAAGAGCAATATAATTACAAAGATCTTAGTTTTCACCCCCATTCTTTTTAACACAAGTTTTTAATTCCAAAACTTTTCTCATTCTTATACCTATTCGTATTCTTCAATGCAGTGTAATTAAACATTTATGGAATTAAATTAAAAATTCATGTCTAAATAACACAGAAATTAAGTATGAAATTGATGTTAAAAAAACAAATTGGCAGTAGGATTCTAGCTTGGTGTCTGTCTGTGAAACAGGGTAATAATTGAAAAGGGGACTTTGGGAACTATAAATATATATCTATTGTGTGCATTTTGCAGGTGTTTCTGAGGAGAACTTTCCAAGTTGGTAATTATCTAATTACTTAATTAGCAGTAGTTACAATTCATGTGTTACAGTTTGACTGCAGCAAACCCAAATGGCACTAAAGATAAAGGCAGAAGTTAGTACACAATCTGCATTTTATGGGAATTTTGCTAAATCTCAGCAATAATTGGAAACAGGCTTCAGAAAGCATATATCACCCGGTAGGGACACACTACCCTCCACAAGAGGTCAAACACATGTAGACATAAAGACACAGACACACACAGACAGACATCACAGGGTATTTTCCTCTCTGACTCTTCCTCACTGAGACCGGGGTTAGTTCTGCTGCTACCACATGAGGAATTCTTCATGAACTACATTAATTCGTTTTGGGTTGAGGTCTGTTGGTTCCTGGGCAATTGCTATTAGGTTGTTTAGCCAGCTGGCTGGTCCTACTACTGCTTGTGGGAGAAGACAGCATGTCGACTCCAGGGCAATCCCTGCCATTCAGTGTCTTTCCAGGCACCTGTTCTGTCTAAAAAACAGTTTTGTACTCCTGAATCAGAGATTATATTGGCTAATAAACATGGAAGTAAAAGTGCTTTTTACCAGTAAGCGAAGAGAGCATGGCTGGTGCACCTGCTTAATGACGGAAGACTGTATTATCCATGTTATAGGCTTGCCTGCATTCGTAATCATAAGTGATGAATGAACCCAATCCATGCCAATGGGACCAATAAGTTGGACACTATTAACAGTCCACCATAACTTTTTGGCATGTTGCTCAGCTCTTAATTGGTCTCTCACCATACCCATGGATAAGTAATCCCTATAGCAAATAACATGCCTCCACTGATCATTTGTAGAATAGCAATTAGTGGTTACATGAATTTGCGTGTGAAGGTTGCATGTTTTGCTCAGACAGGGACGTTTGTGTACTGTTTTCATGTAGAAAACACTTACACTGACTCAATCAAAGTAATAAGTCTTTAAATATGTGCTGAGCACCCAGCAATGTTACCCAGCATGCAAAGTGCTCCCGTGATCTATATTAAACTTAGCAGACAGTGCATTTTGCCTACCTCTTTGTGACCTCACAGTCTGGGCGGCTGCTTGAGTTAATTGTGCATGCTTTAGCACTTTGATGACAATGTCTTTCCTTTCATTCTTCAGGCTGACATGCTCCCCTAATGAAATATTGCTAATTTACTCAGTGTGCAGCCTGCAGCCCATCACAAAACACGTCAGCACCAAGACCCCATTTCAAACCATCAAGCCCTACTGGCTCATACCATACCATGAAGACATCTGCCTTTTTCCCATTCTAGTCACATATGTGTGGCAATCACCAATTTTCCACATATGCAGCAAGGATTCATTTGTTTCCATATTTAGCTTGTACAAAAAAAAAAAAAAAATCAATAGGACCAAAAATAGCAATACAAAAGTGGAAAAAAATACTGAGCTGCTATAAAACAGCCAATCATTTATCATTATTTTCTACTAATTAATGCTGGGTAACAGAATTCTTTCTGGTAGTAATGAGGAGTGAGTGGTGATGATCTATGTTCTGCGGGACAACATCAGGTACACCCATTGCCTTATCATGTGACAGCAGACACCCACCCCTGAATGTCCCACACATGATACTCTGTTACTGGCTCTGCCTCCCCTCCCATCTTCCAAATTTAGGTTTCTTATTTTCACACACTTTTATCGGTCCACTTCCATTCTTGAAATATTCTCTATTCTTCATTTGTCTCCTCTCCTTTTTTTCTAAATCCTGTTCCTATATATTCTACCAAAAATCCCAATTGAACAGGAAATACAGTAGCTTGTTACAAATTTAATATAACTATCTTTATATTTACTTACACGGTGTATTTATTAACACATTTCACAAAAAATACATTTCTACAGCAAATTGAAAGACAAAAGGATTTAAAAATTGCATCTACAGTACATATATAAGGACTGTCAAAAATACTATACTTACTACTAATGGAACTTCTTGTGTCTTATTTTGCTATCTTCTCCTAATATAGTGTGAAATGTAAAGTCATTATGCAAAAAGGTGCACTTGTACTAGTTGCTGTTAATCTGATCGGAATTTGAGTGATTGTCTCTATGCAAGAGATATTTTTTGCCAGCCCTGGTAAACTTTAAACCACCCATCTGTTATTAAGCCCATCAAACTCAGTGGGCAGCTTTGCGTGTCAAAGAAAGGGTTCCCGTCTCCTAACTTTTCTGCTCATGAGAAAATAAAGACCAGATGTGTATAAATATCCTCAAACTAACTGCCATTGTTCTACATGATGGCATTTTAATGTGCCTTATTCTTTTTTTTTAGGAGAAGCAGTTAGAAATGTGTGGAAAGTGTAAAGAAGAGGTAAATTGTCATAGTACCAAAAACATATATTAGATTTTCATCCACTAACACGTAAATTGTTGCAGATGTTAAACTGCCTCCAGTCTGTTAACATTATCAGTGTTTTCTTATTTGTCTTTGTCATCACTTTTAAGGGTTTCCCAGCTTAATCAAATTTAATTATGAGAATGTTGTGCTCCAGAACATGGAAAAACAAGTTAAATTTCACGAAGCAGAAGGTTCATATCAATAAAAAAAAAAATCTTATTTTTTTTTTTTTCCCCTCTCAACATCAACGGCACAACAAGTAGGTAATGGGGCCTCACTTGGCCCACAGCTACTGGAAAGCATGTGTCTCATTCAGCACATTCTGGTGGTCATGCTGGCATCCCTGAAGTGGACTGGTGACCAGGGCAGGAGACTAATCATCTGAGAAATTTCTTTCTTGAGTTTTGATCTCAATAATGACTAAAAAATTATATATATAAGCATGGGATTCTATAAAATAAGCTGCAAATAAATTGCCAATACTCACCTAACATGGAAGATGGGGTGGAAATGCCACACCTGGACAGATGGTCCAATTGTACTTTATTGATAGGAAATTTTACTTTTCATTACTCTCCATTAACATTGCAGTTGCTCACGTTAAATTATTTTAATATAAAATAAATTATAGTGGAAATGGATAAACTCTAAGTGGACACGTGTTATGGGTCCTAATTAATTTCATACCCATTTCTGCAGTACAGGGATGGTTCTTCATACTTTCATACTGACTAATCTTAAACTTACAAACCAATCCTGACTAAATTTACTCTCAGAGGCAATTTGACATGTCTGCTATTTTGAAGACATTACTATTTCACAATCAAATGTAAACATGTGAACAAAATTCAGGAGCACTGAGTGGATTGAGACAATAGTACAGACCCCACTATACACAAATTCTACCCAGATGTTTTCTGATATTTAAATGGTGGTTCGTTTATGTATTTATGTTTACATGCTAAATGTTGTACTTAAAGCAGAGTAACAAAACCAGCACACTACACATTTTATTTTCATATAAAAACAAATATCTACAGAATATTTAAGTTGAAAAAAGTCAGCCATTATTTAACGTTTCCTAGTAAAAATGATTTGATGTGGTCTGTGTTTTCTTTTTAACTTTAGATGCATGATCTAGAACTATTGAGAGTAATATCGTTATATACTCAAAAAGTGATCAATATTCTGTTTAGTTTGGAAATTTTTAATGTATGTGTAATTCCGTAGGACATTGTAACAGTAACGTTTTCGAAACATTTCGATTAAATTAAATATATTCCAAGGATACACATGATCGACTGTGCGTTTTAGGTAGCCAGATAAAATGTTATCGTTGCACATCTCTTTTTCTCATGTCCTAAACAATAGAATACTAAAAGAAATTAATTCTGACAACGGTTTCTCAATAGGTTTAAACCGTAAACACAAACGTTTTTGTTACTAAAAGGTACAAATGAAAGAAAAAAAGCAAAAATAATGTTATTCGGGCGGAATAGTACACTTAATTTCACAGCATTTCGTTTTAGTTTCTCCACTGATTATACAAAGATCAAAACGTTTGAACTGGCCAAAGGACATAGAAGACCCCAACCCCCCACGGCTTCTGAGGCAGAGACAAACAGAAGTACACTGCACATGCTTTTACATCCATCCGCCAGATGAGTGATTGTGCAGAGGTTAAGGGGGGTTGAGGGGTAGCGAGGAAACGGGCTGATATGCCCTGGAAGTAATTCTTTAGCCCCAAAATACGAGGTGTATTGACGACCACCAGGACTTCTCACGTGGGTTCCACTGCAGTCTTGTTCAGTGTTTTCATATTATCTTGCCGAATTTATTCAAGTCTGTTCCCAGCTTATCTCTTTGAATTGGTTATGTAATCTAGTTATATTTAAACAACAGTTTGTACCATACCTTACGATCACTCGTGATTATCAAAGCGATTGTTTTTCATTTATCTTATATAGTCAATATTTATTTACATTACTTAATTAAGCATAACGAAACAATCTATATAACTCAAATGTAAGCACAAGAGTTTCTAGAGACCATTGAAAATGTACTTGTCAAAACATAAATAATCAAATTAATTTATCATATGTCAATAAGTCCATGTATACATCCAATACAATATTTTGGGAAATAAAAATTTTAAAAACGAAATGCCAAACAATATTTAAGAAAAAAACTGCTGAACACCTGCTTGGCGGTTTTTTCCCTGCATATTGGTGAATAAAATATGGTGGAAATGAGGAATATTCATAGGAAGCATAACCTAAAAGTGGAATTTTGTTATGAAATTAACAATCACCTAATTGCACATATCATATTCTTTGATACAGGCCTAACACGCGCGGAACAATCTTATTTATTTAACGACTTCTTTACCTTGATCGCATATTATTTAAAAAAAATAATAATAAAAATACCCATGCCGGCGTACCAGAATTCATTCTGGCAGTAAGAGAAAAAAAATTGAGAAAAGTTATTCATCAATACATTTAAATAAATTAAAGTATCTATTCTAGTGAAAACTAAGAAGACAGCAGAAGATCAATTAAAACAACCATGCCCTTTTGACAATTTGACATTATGCGTTATAAATTTGAGTTTGCCATATTCTCGTTTATAAAAAGTCCAAATTTCAGTCTTTGTTCTTTTACTTGTGAAACTTTGAAACGCAAACAAGCAAACATATAGCTTCTTATAATTTTTTTTATAATGTCAACGACAACAGTAAAAAAAAAAAAACAAGTTTGCCAACCAATGTAAAAAAGTTTGTGAAAGTGCCCTGACGTCACACTCCCACAATGCTCGCGCCCCATAACTCTGCTGCTGCAGCCAGACGAGAGCGAGACCCAGTCAGGCCCCGAAAAAAGAAAAAATATTTTAAAAATTGTAAAAAATAATAAAACTACAGATCGAAATAAAAAAAACAGTGGAAGGTGCTGTGGGGATTTCCACGGTAGGTTTTTGCCGGACAGAGGATGGAATGTTACCGGGTTTTTTTCTGAAATTGACTAGTGCGTTGCTGGAAACTTTTTGGTGGGTAACTGCTAATTTTTGCAAGTCTTCATAATGCGGCTGCACTTTCTGATGTGTGCATGTTTTTGAATATGATATTAATAATTACTGTGAATATTTCAGTCGTGGTCCGGTAGCTTGTTGCATTTTATAAGATATTAATTGCTAAGAAATCGTCTATCGTTTCAGGGAGTTAGATTTATAATTCTTAATTCGCTGAAGCATGAACAGGCATTTGGGCATTTAATATTTAATTCCACGATCGCCTACATTGCCTGGAGTTTTGTTGATATTATTAAAAACTATTTAAACTGGCAACAAAACGCTTTGTGTAAACAGCATTTATTACTCTGCAAATTGGTGTTCTGTTTCAATTTTGCGAGTACAGTGGAATTTTAAGCAATTAATTTCTATTTTCTAGTGTACAGCATGTTAGTATGTGAAGAGAGCATACAAGCAGAAAGTGGAAAGAATGTCTCTGCTTGGCTTGAAAGTTGTTTTTGAAAAGAGCATCTATGTCGGAAATTCATTTTGAAGTTTTTCTGTACGTTATTTACCTCTTGCAGTTGTTAGCTCTTTATAAAATGCAACACTTAGCTTGGTGAAAAAAGATAAACTTTTACAGACTGAATAGCTTATGAGTTTCCTTAGAATTGCTTGACTTCTAAGTGCCTACCGATGGGGCTTTATCTGATGTTTACTGTGATCTGATGTCTCTCTTTTGCTGTATGGTGTTGAGACTTACATTCTCTTTTCTTGTGAATGCTTTTCGGTAATTTCCCGTTGCAGTGTTTTTAAGACGACATCGTGGTGGAGGCTCCGATACAAGACGTGTTTTGTAGAAAATTGTTTTATGTTAGAAAAGACTTGACGTTGATTTAAAAGGGCCCGTTTATTTCCTAATTTGATAACAATTAGCTGTTCTAAGTGAAATGTAACAGTAACTAGCAAATGATTCCCCCTGAAAAGAGAACGTAAAAACAAATAGTGAATACACGTATAGTAATATTCAAGTAATGTAACATAGCTGTAGATAATTGCTTTGAAAAGCAATATTAATTTCATAGCCTAAAAAGTTACATGAATACTTGTGATACAACACAAAAATTCAATCAAGTTGAGCTTTAACTCCCCCAATAACACATTATTACAGCAATCTTATGAGAAATTAAAATCTCAAATAAATTATTTCCTCCCCAGCCATATGCAAGATCTCCAAATCTTTGGGGGTTTTTGTATTCGATCTGATACATAATATTTTATATATTAGAAAATAGTGAAAGTCCATATAGACCAAAAGTGTGCCGTTTTAAAACTTTTCATCATGATACGTGAAAGATAGTCAAGCTTCACCAAAACCACAACCTGAAAATGTGAAGGACTGACACTGCCCCGAGCTACAAAATAAGGAAATGGAAGTGAGATTGTCACGAGACAATGCCTTTGTTATTGACATTGCAGTAGAAGCTGAAACACATATTAAGATTTTCATTCTTCTTTCTCTTTTCTTTAACTGGCATTTATGAGGACTGATGCCTTCGTTTACATTCCCTTTCCTGTTCTTTTATATTCTTGATTCCAGTATGTTTAGTGTGTCCTTAGAATGTTTACCTAAAGCAAAAGTGTGTAGCTTGTTTCTTTTTGTCTGGTTTTTGCTCTGTATAAACAGAGGCGTTTTGTGATTTCTAGAGGAATTATCAAGCTAAACATATTAAGTATTTTAGGGGAGTAAATAAAGCCTGCAGGTGCTGAGGCTGAAATTTTGCGTAGAGAAGTGTGGGCTTTGCATAATGTATATGTATTTTACAAGTGGTGTAACTTGTGTGATATTTAGAAGAAGGGATGCAGCTTCTGTTGAAGTTAAACTAGGTTTTTGTTTGTGTGTAAGCACACTTTTACCTCTGTTTTTAAGCTCTATCTTTCGTGTCATAGGCTATAACTGATAAAACATCAAGTATGTCTTCTCTGTATTTCTGCATATTGACTCCTCAGTGTAATTGTCTGTTCTCATAAGTTATCTGACTAGCAGTTATAAACTCATATGCTTTGTAGTGCAAGCAGGGGTTCCTCCTCTGCAAAATCCCATAATTCCCAGCAACCCTGTGGGTAGTTTTCTGATTACCATTATAAAGGGAATGTCAGTTTGGGTAATCGGAAGAACGTCCCCTGTGGAGCCCAAACACCAGTTAGTAACCAAGCTCCCATAGGAGTCTTCATGTGTTACGGATTCTTTCAGATATTCTCAGCTTCTATTAAATCAGTTGCTTTCTTGAGGACTGGTGGTTTTATGGTATGCTGGCTGGACAATGATAATAATCAGGGACAGAGGTTGCGGTGCTTCTTGCAAAATTTAAAAATTCCTTAAAAATTCCTCTTATCACTAGTTCTTATTCTCTTGGCTATCCTATGTATTAGCCTAAGCCACTGAATTCGTTAATATCGTTGTCATTTGTTCATCGTAGGTACAGAATTTTATGTACCGTGCAGCCATTTGCCAAACATGTTCACAGGCACAGTGGACGGGACCTTTGCTGAACGCTATCAGTTTAAGCTCCTCCTGGCTTCCAAAAAGTGAAGTACCAAGGTAAAATTGGGCCCAGGTAATTGTTCAATGACCATCGTCTTTGCATAATTTGCTCTACAGCTGAGTAAAGTGTGCTGCTTATACATAGATCCTGAGCTTTCCCAATGACTTACCAGCTATGTTTTTATAAATAGATTCTGCTGAAATGATTGACTGGTGCTTCGCATGGGAAGGTGTGTGCGGACTGCCCGCTTTGTACCTCCGTCGGATCCCCGCCACCTTCAGTTATGTGCTATTGCCAGTAATTGCAAAACATGAGTTTAATCAACTTTCCCCCAGGGACTCGTAAAGTTGGGGCCAAGCGCGTTCCACTTGGCAACCAGGAGACTGAGAGCAAGTGTTGTTAGCGGCTAGATAAAGAGGTGATAGGAAACAGGCGCTTCATACGCCGCCTGGCTGTGTGGTCACATGCGTTCTGACTGTTCTCGCAGCGTTCGGCATCTAGAATAGCGAGAGGATGCTAGATGTTTGAACCACATGCTGCCATCGTCCGATGGATGAAAACAGGGATGTGGAGCTGAGATACCGGATGCTTTCTGTTACACCGTGGATTCCCTTATGTTCCCTTCACTACTTCTTACCTCTTAACCAAACTGATAGCTAAGGAAGCTTTTCTTTTTTGGCCTTTCATACTTTATGTTTGTGTGCTGTTCCTAGAAATTTGACAGCTGTCCATAAAATACACCTGTACTTTTCAATGGCAGCAACAGTCCCAAAAAATGAAACCTAGTGTTGATTACAGTATTTTAATTGGAAATTTTGACGCATCTCTATAGTTGCTTGTTACAGTATGATTCCTTATATGTAAACTGAAAAGAACATTAAAGCAAGAAGAAAATGATAATAAATAGTGCTAATCGATCATTTGGCCGTTTGTTGATGTGTGCTTTACTGTATGTCAGTGAACACATGGGTGTTAATTATTTCTACATTTATCAGTGGCTTCCATGAGTCTGTGCTAACTAACCTACATCAATGGCTTTTATTAGGACTGCTGTCTAACTGCGAAGCTAAACCGGCATCCAGGGACAGTCGTCCTTCACAACAGGACAATGTGTGACCACAGCGTAGGGACAAAAGAGCATGCGCTGAAGTGGCTGTTTGTTCCATCTCTCATCTCATTTATTTGAAGTTATTGTTTGGGTAGGAAGTCACTTTTCCTGGTTTCGGCTTTTTACTAGTTTCAGGAGTACAGAAAGTGCTGATTTTAAAAAGTGGTATGAAAAACAGAAGACTTCTCTGCAGGATTGCGTGAGGTGTTTTGCGTACCTTGTGAAAGAGGTAGTAAGTAGTTATTTTTAGTTGTATGAACTTATAACTTGCATGACCCAAAATACCATTTGGCCTTAAATTATCAAATGTGCCGAATGACATTTGTTCATACAAATATGTATGTTTGCTAGATGGAGTTTTTCTCTACTGATACATTAGTTTAACCAGAAGAAAATCAATGACAAAATATAACTAATTTCTCGGTAAGATATAGCACTGGTTTGGATTTGAAAACACTACATGAAAGTATATATTTTTCATTATATTGATTATGAAATATAAAGATGAGTAAATCGTTGTAATGGGCTGTTTAGTCATATTAATGACCGCTAAGTTTTATATTACAGTAAAAAATATGCCATACTAATTTATTATTATTATTATTATTATTATTATAGAAAAATTTGGTCATTTAAAGATTTCGATAATAGTAGCTAGTGTTATAACAGTATTAAGTGTTTGAATCCTGTGTACATGTTTTGACTGTACATGGATTTTATTTATTAGTTTATGTGTGGATATTTCTTTTGTCAGGAATTGAAGAAAATGTTGAAAGTTAATCTTACCTTTCCAAAAGTGTTCTTGTATATTGAAATTGAATCTGCTGATTCTGATGTTATTGCAAAAACAGTAACAATGTAAAATTTCACCATGTACAAACAGCTATTCTGAAAGAGTACAAGCGTTGCACAAAAACATCTGACAGGCAAGATAAGCATGTTGCAGGTATGTTAAAAGTATGATGTGTCTAACTGTAATGTGAATCATCTTGAGTCATATTGATCATTGATCTATATGAAAATTTTGATTCGGACAGAAAAGCAGTTATGATGTATTTCAGATTTTAACAACCTTACTGGCTCATGTGTGCATGCAGAACTGAACAAAGTACTTAAATCGGGGAAAAACCTCAATTATTAACTGTGAATTCTGTTTGATCACATTTGAAGTAACAGCAACAACAATAAGCAGTTCTTATTTTTAAGAAATTGTTATTCTATTACAACCTTGAAATTCAGAGATAAAGCTTTTCAAGAATGAAAGCAGTACATAACAGCTGGGTACAATTTTTTTGATGTTTAGTTAAAAGTTGCAGGGACCCTGGAAGCACATGACCGGCTCTCTGTGTAGAGAGTGAGGGTCGAGCGCAGAGTGTCTCACCCGGCTTTGACCCATCTTGGCCACCCAGCACCTCAGACTGTCATGGTTAAAACAAATTTTTCAAAAGCATCCATGATTCTGGTGGGTTCGGCTTCTAGCTGGCATACATGGACATCAAAGATCTGGACTCGCTCCCAGTGAGGTGGAGCTTTGGCTTATATCACGCTTCAGCATTTTATGGTTTGTCACTTTCTCTCCATGTTCCTGTTCTCCAAAACTGCTAAGGAAACCCATTAAAGTGGAAAGTTAGGCCGCCATTGGAACATAGTTGGATCATTGAAGATACTAGGAGGTATGTTTGATAGAGAGGGCGATTGGCCAAGGAACCGGAGACGTTCTTGAGTTGAATCGCTATCTGGAGGCTTGGGAAGGGACTCAGTGTTTGAGCTGTCAGTAGGGGCTCACTGCATTCCTGGGGAGTGTTTCTCCTGCACCGTGACTGAGAGGCCCTAGATTGGTGATTACATTATTGAGTCTCCAGTATTTGTTGACTAAAAATTTTTTAGAAAACTTTCAAAACTTTGTGCGGTGTCGCTGTGCAATACTGTGTCAAACTGTGATATTTAGAAATGCCTCTTTAAACACTTTAAATAGCGCAAAATGCTATTTAGCATTTAAAGGCAACCCATAAACTTCTGCCTACTAAAATATCCACTGGAATGCCTGCTGCTTATAGCTGTAGTGTTTCTGCTTGTTGACTTCCAGTTGTGCAGAGGTTCTGATGAACATGCGTTTGTTGCACAGAAGTGCATGCTGGGAAGGATGAGGTGACAGGTTAGCTTCTGCATTCTGCCCGTTGGCAGCACTTCAAAAATCAGACCATCTTGTTACCGTTTCACATGGCCTGTTTCCATCCAGCAGTTGTCTCATAAAGGAGTCATCAATGACTAAATTATTACATTTCAGAATAAAGACATCATTATATAACTCATAGCACAAGTGTAATAACTATTGGAATTTTAGAAAAGTTTTATTACTAAAAATATTGTTTTCATAACATCTTTTGTGAAAATGGTGTCAGCTCTACATCCATATTTCTGATAATATATTTACATTTGACTTTTTATTGTTGGTTTATGAGTAACACAGTATTGATTTTTGTTGAATTGGGTCATTTTAAATTGTTGCCAACTACATAGGTACATTTTACACATGAAGTAACATATTTACCTTTAAGGACATCCAAGATTTGGAACTATGCGTGTGTAATTTCCTTTAGGAAAACCCCAATAAAGTTGTCTATTTTTGCTCATTCATCAGCTTGTTTTGTGGACGCTTGCTGTTGCTCGAGCTCACAGCCTCACATTTTTCCTGCTCCTCCTTCCCCCTTTTCCGCTCTCCTTTTCCTTACCGCAAAACAAGCCTCTCCCTCCGCCTCATACACACAGACACAAAGCCCCCGCGAGCCGTACAGCGCCGACAAAACGCGCCGTCGTGCGTCCTTTCTCCTCCGCCCGCCCGCCTTCGCTGCGTGTTTCCCGGTCTTTCCCCCGCGGCTCACCCCTGTGGCCGGCCGCTGTCTTTAGGACAAACACTCGCGGTGGGTTCGACCTCATGGAGAAGGGGGGGGGGGGG